>CM069906.1:102512183-102696098 GCA_036172215.1 Camellia granthamiana
CTGCCAATTGAATATTGCCACTTAGCCCAGATGCCTTGTATGATGGCATAAATGAAAAGCCGTCAAGAAGTTTCGTGCACTTCAACCCCCACTTCGCCATCAAGAACTCAATTAGATGATGCCCGCTGCACAAAACAAAACAAATATATAAATACACAATACATTTTTAATAAAATTCAAAGATTAACATTGTTGAAATGTAAACTGCCAACACAAAATAACGTTAAAAGTGAAAAATACCTTCTGTTGTGATACGTTGTTATGAAAACAGATCCTGGAGAATTTTGGAGTAGAAATGTCACAGTGGCAAAGAGATCATCAAAGCCTTGCCAATATATGCACAATATACATCTCATCTTCAGTTTAATGGAGCAAAAGAAGAAAAAAACAGTAGCTCAACAAAATAATCCTACCACTCGTATCATATAACACATCAGCCCCAAGGATAACTTTTTGATGTATACTGAAGATAGTTGCATCCCACATGCCCCATGTCAGTCCCATTACCTACAAGACAAGCCAAAATCATCTTGTAGTCTATCAATGCCATCTTCATATGATAGATTGATATGCATTTGTGCTAAAAGGGAATGAAAAAACAATATGTTGACACTGGTTCTGATCATGAGGAAAGTGTTCAGAACCAATTGTAACCAACAGTTATACCCCTTTCTTTTCTAAGGCCAAGCAATATAACATGTTATACCCCCTTTCTCTCCATATGCATCATGTGAATTGGCATACTGTAAATAAAAAAGTTAAAAAGATAGCTTACTTTGCAATTGAGATTGTTTAAATCAGACACTCTTTTCATGTTAGCCAGCACCTGCAGATTCAAGAAAAAAAACTTTTCAGATTATTTTATCAAATAGAAACAAAAGCCACCTCTCCAGAGTGAATGAAGAGACAAACACCAAAATGAAGCAACAATTTACAACAGTTTGACTAGAGCCAAACACACCTTAATACTCAAAAGCCTCAAACGAAATGAAGCAACAATTATATAACAGTTTTTACTAAAGTTGCATGTAAATAGAAGACATAAATGAAGATTCGTTTACAAATCCCAGAAGGCTATAACCCAAACACAAATCCCAATTTGTTTGTAATATTTGACAACAGATTAATCTTTACCCCATAGAGTAAGAAATGTATCTTGTATTTGCAAGAAATACCATAAACCCAATAAATTGGAAACTCATATTAACTAAAATTCAGCTGTGACTGCTCTTCCAGGGAATCGGGCAATGAAAATAGCACCAAAAACTCCTGCCTCTCTCATGTTTGTTCCTATCTACTCTGTAGAAGCAATACACGAATGATATGAAAGGAGTGGAAATATGAACAGCAAACGCTCCAGGAAGCAGCTCTGCATGCATCCAAGTGCACACAGTGAAAATAGAAGTTTCTGCTCATTTTTTAAGTATTTAGTTAAATATCGATCTAATTCTCTAAACAAAGTAGTGGTACAGTGGTTAAAACCGTGGATTATTTACTGGATGCACTATAACTAAAGTACGTGTTAAATTCTGCACAGAATGAGAAAGATGCATCCCTAGTTTGGTTAACAGGATAGAAAATGTAGACAGCTCTTTTAGTACGGATATGGTCCATCCAAGATGGACTTCAAACTCAGACTATTCTTTGACAATAATGTACAGAAAAGACAAGGCACAAGCACATGATTAGGATAGAATGATTATTAAGTAATCACACAAAGGACATTAGCCAGTGTTGGCAACATAAAATTGTCATTCAACCCCATTTAACCATTTGGGGTATCTACTGAAAACCAATAGGAACAAGGAGTTGCTGCTGGAATCAGTCTTTTCAGTAATTAGTCATATTGGGCTAAAATGAAAACAAAGCAATTGCAAATTATTAAGCAGGGTGAACACTTCCACAGGCATAAAGTCATTTCATTATTTTGACAGTTCAGCAGGTAGAGGAAGGAAGGTGGAGAGAGTCATTACATATTGTTTAACACAAAATTTGAGCTCACATCCTCAAATTGTGACCTTATTCAACCAAGGGCTAACAACAAAAGCATATAAACTTATTCGGTGGTTAAAACAACAGCAAAACCATGAGTACAGAATGCCATTCATAACAAATTGGACTATCAAAACTTCATTTGTACCATAGTTGTCAAATCGAGATTCGTATTGTGAATCGAAATGACCTCGTACCAAATCGCGAATCAAATCGAATCGTGAATCGTAAAGATTTGGTCATTTTTTCTAAATTACTTATAAACACATATCTACACATTTAGATGTTAAATATATTTTATGAATATGAAATATTTAGACTTAAATCAATGAAAATATTATTTTGAATGATGCGTAGTTTAATAGGTAAGAAGTTAACAAAGGTGCATATGTAAGATCACCATCTTATAACAGTGACCAAATAATAAGAAAGAATTATTTAGAATATTTTATTTTAAAGGCTAAAACATTTTAAAGGTATAACTGACCTCACTGACCTCACATATGTAATATTCAATTTAATAAAATAGCAATAGATAATTCATAGTGTAACTTTAATCTTAAACATGTTTAGAAGATATATTATGATTTTTTAAAGGGGAAAAAATGAGAAGAAATGTTAAAAATATGTTGGGTTTAACTGAATCTGATTGGATCCTATTAAAAACTCTATGATCAGTAAAACAACAACAAATTAGGTATATATGTTGGTTATTTTGATATTAAACGCTATTAGAAATTGTATTATGTAATTTTTACTAAAAAGATAGAGAAAAAAAGAGTCGAAAATATGTTGGACACAATAATTCCAAAAATTACATGAATCATAAAAAGTGAATCGGTTGTGAATCGTACGATTCACTAGAAATTCACTTCCAAAATAGATTCATCAATAGATTCGTATTGATTTTGTAAAAATTGCGAATCGAATCGTGAATCGAATTGCGGATCGTAAGATTCTGATAACAGAGGAACCCAATAATAAAAAATAAAGCCGGGTAATAAAATCTCTACCTAAATTCCAATAAGGGCCTATAGACTAAATTTCCCTAATAAGATTAGTTGGCAAAGGAGTTAATATAGTACTTTCTAGACCAACTTCTTTGAGGTCTGAGTGGTTGGCAAAGGAATTAATAGTGCTTAATTGTAAGCATGCTACGGTAGATTGGTTCATTAAAATCTAAGTCATTATGTTTACGTACAACCACATACTCAAACATATACATGATATCAAAGTTCACGCAGCAATGTGAAAGAAAAAAAATAGTAAACCAACATCATTTTACAACATAATACCTCTGGTCTGTTTGAGTCATCGGTTAGTGTGACGTCCGAACCCACTTTCGCGGCAACCAACCCAGGCAAAGAAGTTCCAGCTCCAAGCTGTAAACTAGCAATTATAACAACATTAGGTAATCACAATTCAAATATCAAAAGGAAAAAAAAAAAATTAAAACACAAAAGGAGTGCACTATATTTACAGAAAATAGCCAGTTACAACACAAATGCATTCATTTATGGTTCAAGAATAAGGGATTTACATATGGAATTTTGAAGTAGAGATTACACACACCTCAATCACGCTAACACCGGAAAAGCGGGACCTTTGTTGCCAAACATACTCGGCCAGAACAACACTACACGGCCACACAAACAATCCATATTCTTCTTTCATGCTCTGAGCCAACATCATCAAGGAACAGAAAATTCAAAATGTCAAAAATTGTACCATACATTCAATCGGTAACCAAAAAAAAAAAAAAAAAAGAAGCTTTTTCGGTTTGGCTAGGGTTCTTATTGTTTTCCTGCAATTTGTCAGAAACCAAACATAATCATAAGGTTTTGGAGTAAATATTCTACCTCAATGATGGTGATGGAGAAGGCTTCGGAGTTTTCGCTTGGATTGCCGAAGTGATGGTGAGATGTAGTGGTCATCTGCTGATCGGCCGATGAAGACGAACAAGATGATGACGACGACGACGTCGTAATGGTATGATCGTCGGCGTCTTTGAGTTCCATTTAGCTCTGCCCTCGCGTGAGGACGACACCGGCGACACCACAGAGCACTGAGCTGAGTGGGTCGGGTCGTTTTTTCAACCAGGCCCTTGTCCAGCCCAAGCCCTAAGACAAATTTTTTTTGGGATATAATTGATAAAAGCTTAAATGAGTTATAACATAATTGATAAAAGCTTAAATGAGTTATAACAACAATTGAGTAAAATAATATTATGTGTCTTTTTTACTAAAAATAAAATATCTATTTACCCTTGTTTATTTATATGTCTATTTATCGCTGTTTTAGTTTTGATAATTTTAATCTTATTAAAAAAATTATTGTAATTGGACAAATATTAATAAGTATTCTATAAGTATGGTTTAATATTAAAAAATATATAAAAACATCTTCAAATATTAAAAATTATATTGTCTTCAGTAAAAATAATAAAAAATATATTATATTCTATAAATATTTTGTCTTTTACTTATACTCTAACCACACTTATTAACAAGACCATATAATTATATTGAGGGTTGATGGTGAGTTTAATTTACCCTAATAATAATATCAAAATTGTAAAAGTTATATTATTATTATTATTATTTATTTCCAAATCTCATCTATAGACTATAGTCTAAATTATTATTATTTTTTTAATCCACTGTTTTCATTCTCTTTCTTGCCTATTCTGGAACCCCCATCTTTCTCAATCTGGTCCCTTCCCTCTCTCTCTCTCTCTCTCTCTCTCTCTCACACACACACACACACACACACACACACACACACACACACACACACAGAGAATTGGAAAAGGTCTCTCTTTCTGAGTCCCTCCATGGCTTTTGCTCACTACTCACTAGCTATCCCTTTGAAACCTCAAACCCTCACAAAACTTCAATTCTTACTTTTTCTTCCACTTCCTCCTCTTCTGCTTCTCTACTTCCCATACCTTTCTCTTCTCTCAAATCCGCAGCTCGCAATCCCTCTCTCTTTCCCCATCTCCGAAGCATTGGCCACAAAGGTACTTCTTTAATCTCTCTCTCTCTCTCTCTCTCTCTCTCTCCCCTTTGTTGTCTTCTACTTGTTTGCTTAATTGCTTATTACAATACCAATTTTGGAATTTTGGGGTTTTTAATTAACATATATCTCTGATATTGAGTTTAACTATTATGCACATAGGTGAGAATGATGGAAAAATGTTGGGTCCAAACCAAACCTCACATGCATACATTTTGATCTTCAATTTCACTGTAGTTGCCTTACTCCAATATTGAAGGTTTAATTATTCTTCTAAATTAGATTTATTTTTATGATTTATAGGGGTTATGTTTGGATCTTAGATCTGGGAGGGAAAAATATACTAGAAAGTCAAATGAAGTGAAAGAAGTTATAGGAAAATGAGAAGCAGGGCCGGTCCTCAGATTTAGGAGGCCTAAGGCAAACTTTGAAAATGGGATTCCTCTTACATTAAAAAAAAGAAAAAGTTGATGAATAAAATGATAAATTACAAAAAAAAATTTACTTGTTTGTAACCACAAAAAAATTTACTTGCACATATAATCATTAAAATTATAAACAAAAAATTACTTTCATATATTAAGATAGGAAGCAATCATTATAATATTCAAAAAAAATAAAAATCTGGTCTTGTTGCTTTATAATTTAGCAATATCTAGTTTACAATTGAACCAACTATCACATAAACATTACTCTTCTCACAATTTTAGTTGCAAAATCACTAACGAAGCTTGCATAATCGAATTTATTCACCATATCCTTTTCAATGGATAACAAAGCTAACCTATTCATGGACTGTGTTTAGGACTGTGTTTACTTTCATATATTAGGACTGTGTTTCTGTCTTTTTGTTTTTGGGCTCTATGTTCAATTGGGCTTATAGTATTTTGAGCCCTTTTTTTTTTTGGATATCTAAAACACAAAATTATATTTGGGGGCCCCTATTTTCAACCCAAATTTGGGGGCCAAGGTGCAGGCCTCTCTTGCTTGCCCTCAGGGCCGGACCTGATGAGAAGAAATAAATAAGCATTTGTCAAAAGAAATTTCAGTTTTTGTTTAGTTTTACAACCTTAAAAAAAATGAATAGTTTCATTTTCACTTTCCTTTCCTTTGACAAATTCGAGATCCAAAACATTGCAATAATGATGAAATAGGAGATAGATGATTTGTACTTACTCATAGGTTAAGCATGGCTTGAAGCTAACCTACCCACTAGCATAGTATGATCCTATATGATCTTACACAATCCTACTTGTGATCTTGCTATAAACCAATTTTACTACGATTTGGAACGTTTTGGCAACTTGGGATGGTAGGATCCGACGATTTGGATCACGATTTTGATAACCATGGTACTACTAGGAGCATAACGAGAATTTTGGTTTGCAGGGCCAAATTATAAGAAAGAGATTTTCATCAACCAAGTACAAACTTGAGATAATGTGAGGCCTAAAACGAGAATTTTAAATGAGACTTTCTACATTTTTTAATATTGTTGTAATTATTTTTATTTAATATTTATTTTTCTTTCTTTTCAAAATGAAAAATAACTAAAAATGATATAGAAACATTATATCCGCAATATAAGTTCAGTCTGATGATAACATTTTTGATAGTTTTTTTTTTAAAGATTTAATGCTTGAGAATTTTGTGATGGAAAGACTAAAAAGTGAAGGTGTTGGTAAAAGTAAAAATGACAGTTAATTGAGTTTTTTCTTCTTCTTCTTCTTTTTTTTCTTGCCATCCTTGTATTGGTAAAGTTATTTGGCAGCTGTATTGTTTTTAAACCAGTGTATTTATTTTATCTTTTTTGAAATTAACTAGTGTAGTTGATTAAGGATTTTCTTTTTAACCAAGTCTTCAGATCTTTGGTAAAGTAAGAGACTAAAAAGAGGGCACTTTTAGGTGGCGTTTGTTTCACTAAAATAAGGTGGAGTGGAATGGGATGATCATTCCTTAGCCTCCCTATCGAATGACCATTCACTTGTAATTGTGAATGATGATTCAATTTGCAATTCAATTTTCATCATTTTTTTAGTGATTTAAATGTGAGAATTGACATTTTAATAGAATGATGGTTCCATTTCACTCTCATTCCAACAAACCAAACACTACCAAGGATCTCTCTATTTTTTTTGGATAAATTATACATACATATATATATATTTTTTTTAATAAAAAAATGGGGGATGATGAGGCAAAATATGCATTCAAAAAGTGAATTTCTGTAAACACATAAAAACACATAGCATCTCTTATGTGCATCTTATGCAACTGGAAGCTGTTTTCATATACCATAGCCCCATCCACCATGATGTTGAGTTGTTCTTAACTGAATCCACCAAGAAACATTAATAACCATCACAATTTGTTGCATAATGATGTAGTAGGACATATTTTTGCCTAATATTGATGGTCAAAATATATATGTATGTATATACACTCATGTTATATGTATGTATGTAGACGCATTCTCCCCTAATAATGAGTAATTTGAAGGCTAACATTCCTTGATTAAAATTTTTAACTATCTTCATGGAGCAACAACATTGTCATTTAATTTAATAAATGAACACTCCTATTACATTCCTCTATGTTTCTGTGCTATTACTGGATGAATTATATTGATATCTAGATACTTTGTTCATTTCATTTTTGATTGGGGACTCATATCTTATGCTTTAATTGTTCTCAGCTAAGGCTAAGCCACAAGAATCTGAAGTCAGTTTAGCTGCAGATGCCTTTACTCATTTCAAGCATCTGCTTCTACCAATCACAGACCGGAATCCTTACCTCTCCGAGGGAACGAGACAGGTTTTCCCTCTTTCTTTCCAGCTTTTTCATGTACAGTTTTCGCATCAATTTCTTTAACTTCATTTAAAATTATCCTTCTCTTTGGGACCTATTTGGCTCTTTGATAACTTGTTTCAGACCTTTGTTAAAACTGTACCACCCTTCTGGAGCTTACTTGCTTCTCTATTCTTCTGCATAAAAGCCTACTCTGTTACATTTTTTTTAATTAGTTATTGTCTTTACATTTTTTATAAGTTACTGTATTTACAATTTAGACAGTGTTTTAGGATAAATTTGTTCCCTGATAAATGTCACTATAGGGGTGCTTTGTGTTCTGATTTTTTCCAGTACATGTTATATGATCTGGTGAACTAGCCACATTTAATAAAGTGTTCTGGTCAACCTTGAATAGGTGAGCTAATTTGGTGTAAATATTAATACTTATAATCAAGTACTATCCAATAAATTGTATTTGTATTAGATAATAGTGACATATCACAAATCATACAGTATCATTGTAATGTGACATCTTAATGATCAATTCTACAGTAGTTCATTTGAGGTGGTTGTTCCTTACAGTAGGATTTAACATTCCTTTTGTGTTGATTGACCATATCAAGATAGGTATCATGCCTTTTGATGTCATTCGTGCTGCTATGAAGAATCCTGTCATATACCTTTCACATTGATTTAACTCCAATTATTTTCTCAATTTTGTTTGTTTTATGATGAAATTATGGAGCTTCAGCCACAATTTGGTGCACACATTCAATCTCTTTGGTATTTAGTGAAATCACTAAACAAGCAGGCCAACATTTTACCCGCCTTCCATTACCCAATCCCTGTCCTTTTTCTTGGTGAGTGTTCCGGAGGTAATGGACCTATATTGGATAGACTTAAACTTCAAGTAGAGTATATATACATATAAATATAAGAAAAGCATTTAGTTACGGATGGGAATTTTTGACTTGACACGAACCATGCATGAAGTTAGCGGGTTTAGGGTTGACTCTTTTTTGACATGAACCCAATTATGACACGACAGGATAACACAATAAATAAACAGTTCAAGTCAGCTTTGAACCTACATAACATGAAGTTGACACGAACAACTCGTTTAATGAAGGATTTGTGCCACATTGTAATGTTATTTTCATTAAAAGGTTAACATGTTTAAAACCTTCTATCGAGTTGAATAAAAAAAATGTGAAATAGGATTTTGAGGTCAATATAGTCCTTTTTCTTTCTATTTGAGATAATTTGATCTTTCCATTTACTATATTGGATTCAATCTAGTTAAAAAAAAAAAAAAAAAAAAAACCTAAACATTGCCGTTTGGTAATACTTACGTTTTCAGTTTTCTGTTTATATTTACAAAAATTTTAAAAACTCAAATAAAAACTTGTTTAGTAAAATTTTTGATTTATAAATTAGTGGTCTCAGTTTATAAATTTGGCCAAAAAATGAAAACACAAAAAATGTGTTTCCATTTTGAGTTTTAAGTTTTTTTTTTTTTACCACCCAACACTAGCCATCCACCTGCCACCACTTTTCCAACCACCGTCTTCCGACACCACCACCACCCACCCCACCATCTCTCCACCACCACACTCACCACCCACCTGCCACCACCCGTCACCACCACCCCCAAACCACCCCCCACCTGCCATCCACATCGCCGCCACCACCCACCACCACCCACCATCCATCCACCGCCACCACCCACCACCCGCTACTACCATCCACCGCCTGCCACCACCACTCACCACTCACCTGCCACCACCAGCCACCCACCACCCGCCACCAGCCACCTGCCACCCACCCGCCACCCCGCCACCCCCACCACCACCACCACCACCACCCACCCGCTACCCACCTGCCACCACCACCTACCACCCACCTCCACCCACTCGCTACCAACCCGCCACCGTCACCCACCCACCCACCCACCACCACCACCACCCGCCACCTACCCGCCACCGCCGCCACCACCACCACCACCCACTCGCTACCACCTACTACCCGCCACTGTCACCCCACCACCACCACCCCGCCACTCGCCATCCGCTACCCCACTTGCCACCACTACCCACCACCACCACCCATTCGCTACCACCCACCACTTGCCACCGTCACCCGCCCATCCACCATCACCACCCACCACCCACCATCCGCCACTCAGCTGCACCACCACCCGCCACCACCACCACCCACTCACTACCACCCACCACTCGCCACCGTCACCCACCCACCTACCACCACCACCACCCGCCACCACCCGCCATCTGCCACCCACCTGCCACGACCACCCACTCGTTACCACCCGCCACCGTCACCCACCCACCCACCACCACCACCCACTACCACCAGCTACCCACCATCACCACTTTCCATCACCGTCTTCCGCCGCCGCCACTTGCCACCACTTGCCATTTCTCACTTTTTTTTATATTTTAAAATTTTTTTAAACATTTTGTCAATTACCAAACGCGTTTGTAGTTTATGTTTTTCTAAAAATAAACAAAAACCAGTTTATAAATTTTTTATAAATATAAACTGAAAACTTAAACGTTACCAAACATACCCTTAGTTTTCTGAAATTGGAGAAATGGATTTGAGTTGAAATTAAACATTTTTTATGAATAATTTGATCTGATAGATAATGTTTATGAAATTTGACTTGTGGGGAAAAAACTTTGTTTACATACACTTGGTATTTTAACTAGAGTGAAATTTTGTTGACATGACATGTTAACACGACACGAATTCAAAATAACACAAAATAATAACAGGAAAAAAATAAATGGGTTGGGTTATTGTTAGGGAACTCTGACATGAATCCAAGATGCATGACATGAACAAAACCAACATAATACAATGCCCATCCGATATTTAGTTTTATAAAGTTTTGAATAATATGTTGGTGTGGAGGTGTCATTGCGCACATAGCAAACCCGTCTTATACCGAGTATCAAGACTAATGTTGTTAACTTCTTGCTGCTGACTTGGTGATTCAATTCTTGCTCTTGTTTTGCATCTTGCTCACTTTTGGTTCCAATCCTTTAACAGGCTGCAACTACTACTACTGCTTTGGCGAAGAAGTATGGGGCAGACATTACGGTCGTGGGTATGTTGTAATAACTGTTTCATGGATGAAGCTAGGGGTGACCCAAGAAGGGCGATGGTCCCCCTAAGTTCTTGAAACATTTTCTATTACCCCTCTTAATTTATGAGTGTTTCTACAATGTATATAGAACGACCCCAAGTTTTAAAAAAACTTTTATTTATAACCCAAAAAATTGTATGAAATAATTGAGATAAGTATTAAGAAATGACTGATATAGATCATAATGATTATGGTAGTAATTATTAATTTTCAAAAGATAGCTTGAGTTTTTTGATACGTTTACCTCAGCCCTCCTAAGCAAAATTTATAGCTTTGTCCCTGTAACTGTTAATGTTGTTCTACATACGCAGACACCAAAAATTAAGTGGTAGAGATACCTTTCTTGTTACACAACATTTTTCCTGCAATATCTCAAGGATTGTTGGTTCTTTGCAGTTATTGATGAAAAGCTGAAAGAATCATTGCCAGAGCATGACACCCAACTCTCCAGTGTACGCTGGCATCTGTCTGAAGGTAGGTCTACACTGATGACCATGGGTTACTAAACAACCACCCCCCCCCCCCCCCCCCCCCCCCCCCCCCGGTTTTTTTTTTCCACAATGTAATTAAGGGAGTTTGGAAACTCAAGTAGTAAGCAAGTTGTTTCTGCTTCTTTATTTGCCTTTTGTATGGCACTTGTTGCTTTAGGCTGTGTTTAGATCTATGATTTGGAGAGGGATTTGTGAAGAGAAGGGAAAAGCAACTAGTTTCTATTTGTATCACTTTTCCTTTCCTATTTCCTCTCCCTCACCAAATCCCTACGCAAATCCATAATCCAAACATAGCGGTAAGGATCTTTTTACTTAATTCTTGAGCAAATTATATTTTTACAAGTTGTGCATAATATTTTGTTACTATTGTTTACATATATTATAGGATGATATAGATATATAGACATAAGCAACACACACGTTCTTTGGTTGGCAGTAACAGGTGTTCAACAATTGGTATTGATTAAGTAATCTTTTTATATCATATAGAAAAATTTGAAGTGGAATCATGGCACTAATTCTGGCAACAATGGGTGGCAGTTTTAAGCTGATTTATTTATTTATTTTGTGACTCCAAACAATAATTGATTATTCATTCTTATTGCTTACAAAAAATGATAGGTGGGTTCCAGGAATTCAAGTTGCTAGAGCGACTCGGGGAAGGGAAGAAGCCAACAGCCATCATTGGTGAGGTTGCTGATGATCTGAATTTGGATTTAGTAGTTATGAGCATGGAAGCCATCCATTCCAAGCATGTCGATGCTAACCTTTTGGCCGAATTCATCCCTTGCCCTGTCTTGCTTTTGCCACTGTAGAGAGTATTGTTCTATCAAAAGCCATGCAGTGACTCAACCTAATGCTTACATGCAAGTTTTTGTTTTCTTGCCATGCTTAGTTGTGGGTGGCATATATAACTATATCAAGAATTTGAGATAATTGCAAAGCAAGGTTATGTTGATGACTCAATGTAGAAATGATCGAGATCATCCAACCTACAGTGTTGATCTCCAACAGTATCGATGGCACATAAATCAATATGGTTATTATGCGTGAAAAGATGATTATTATGATGATTAAGACCAGGACACTGACTGAAGGACATCAAGGAGATCCATTAGCAACATCTTATTACCTAGTCTTTTCTCAATGGTACAGGGAAGGAAAATTGTCAAGCGGTGAGCGCAAAGAAAACCAGTAATAGGGGACAAGTGATATAGATAGAAACTAATGAAACCCAATGTTGGGGGCGTTGCCATTGGGTACAAACCCTCTGTAATGGAGTTATTTTGATTACATATAAGGTGCTGGAAAAAAAAAATGAAAAAGAACAAAAAAAAAAAAAAAAAAAAAAGGAAAAGAAAAGCTCATGGAATACAATTTAAGAAGAGAAATCTAAATTAGGAGACTGCCAAGATGCCACCACTAATGCCATTCGATGTTGGACTTAGATATAGGTGTGTGGATAGGTTGGTTTAATTTAATTTGAGTTAAACATTGAACTTAAAATTGAATCAATCACAATTGATTTTAGATTTTTTGGATTCAAAATCAAATCAAATATGCACGAAACTGAATTAATTAAATTAAGCTAATGTAGTTCAAGTTGTAACTGAGGTTCCTTTATGTTATAAATAAGTAAATCATTCATTAAAATAAAAAATTAAAAAACATAACTACCAATTCAACCTTACATATTCACCCAAAAAAATTCAATCTTACATTCTCATAAATATTTTAATAATAAATAATTACAATAGACAAAAGTTTTGAAAAGTGAGTGCACTTAGATTTATTCATCCACAACAGATTAATAAATAAATAGATTGTTAAGTTTTAGATGCGAGGGGAGTTGGTGGTGGTGGTAATGGCGGCGGCAGTAGTGGCAGTTCTGAGTACATATTGGTGATAAACAGCTGCTGCAAGTGCTCCCACAAAAGGCCCCACCCAAAATATCCACTGCTCATTTTATTCACCATAAAAATAATAATTAGAAGAAAAAAAAAATATAATAATAATAATTCTCATAAAAACACATTTAAAAAAAATGCAGTGAAATTTACTTAAAGAAAAAATGGAGGGACCTGATCATGCCAGACTTTTGGATTGTTAAAGATGACAGCAGGACCCAAACTCCTTGCAGGGTTGATGCCAGTCCCTGTGATGGGAATGGTGGCCAAGTGCACCATAAACACTGCAATTCCAATTGCCAATGGTGCCAACACCTGTTCTCATCCCACATCAAATCATAACTCCCACAACTCATATATATTTGTTTATTTTTAAAATAAATAAATGAATATATATATATATATATATATTTGTTTAACTAGGAGAAATAAAGTTTATAAATTATTTATAATTTTTAAAAAATAAAAAGATAAATTACATCATTAGTTCCTCTAAGTAGAGTGAAATTTCATTTTAATTATCGTAGTTTTAATTTAAACCATATGTTTTTCTTTTCGTTGCAATGTAATCCCTTGTTATTTGTGTTAAAATTTTGAACTGGAAAAATACAAGTACAAAACTAAAGGGGAACCAAATGAGAATTTAAAAGAAATTATGTAACCATCACTTTTTGATATCTTTAACTTTAAACATTTCTTTTTTTTTTGGCATTCAAAATATTAACATTGTAACAAAATTAAAAACATAAAATTCAAATTATTTAAATAAAAATTACCATAAAAAAATGACATTTCACTTAAATTATATCAACTAATAATAATAAAATTTAGCTGAAGAAAAAAAAAAAAAAAAACACCAAACAAACTTTTTTGTTTTACAATTTTTCAAAATTTATAAATATAAATAAAATTCAATAATAAATATAAAAGACAAAAGCGTGAAGATAGCAAACAAAGGGTAAATTACATTTTTTCTATTTATTTATCTATTTTCTCACCTTGTCCTTTAAAGTTTTTTTTTCCCTCCATATTGGTTTTTCATATTTCAAGTTTTTTTTTTCAATTTATTCTTAAAATTAACTTGTGTTTCAAATTAGACAAAAAGTATCAGTTCAACTATTACATAACATAAAAAATGTAATATTATATTTGGGTTTGAGTTTGTATTAGAGGTATGAGTTATATATAATAAATAAGTTTTAAATACCAAAATGAAAAAAAAAAATGGGGCAAAAGTGTAATTTAAGCATAGCAAAAACTTACGGGAACGTGGGCGGGAACGTGGGCGTCACGAGCGATTCTTTCAGGGTCGGTGGCGGAGAAGACGGTGTAGACAAGTATGAAAGTTCCAAAGATCTCTGCACCCAAAGCCGAGCCGCGGGAGTAGCCAGCCGCCACGGAGTTGGCTCCACCACCAAGCATCATGTAGTGATGTTTCATGAATGCCTTTACCAACGCCGCGCCGCATATGGCTCCCAAGCACTGCGCCGCCATGTACGCCAACGCTCTCACCAACGTCACCTTCCTTGCCATTAACATTCCAAACGTCACCGCCGGATTTATGTGGCCCTCTGTCACCCCAATGATTAAAAACTAAAATTACTTCCACATACATTTGGTTTTGAAACTCAAATACTGCTTTTGAGTTTTTTTTTTTTTCATTTTTTTATATTTTAATTAATTTATATGTACTTAAAAATAAAATATTTGTAAGAAAATCTTTAAAAAAAATCCACTAAAGATGAAGAAATACAACCAAATAAATAAATAAATTAGTATTTAGTATTTAAAAAAAAAAATTCATCACAAATATTTTAGGTTTTAAATATAAAAATTTGATTAAAATATTAAAAAAAATCATCAAAGATAAAAATAAAAAAAAATAAAAAAAGAAGGAAGAACTTAACAGTTAGATAGTGAAAAAAAATACACAAACATGGAGAGGTGTAAGTGAAACTTGCACTCTCATAATTTTTCATTTACACTCCACTACAAATTCATTTGCACTCATCATATTTTTGTAATTTTTTATGTTCCATAGTCAAGTAATTTTCCCCCAAGAAAAGTGAAAAATAATTTAAAAACTAAACTAAAAGTGTAACTAATTTTTTGATGAAATGTAGGACATTTATGAGCAATCGGTCACTAACACTAACGGTAATGATGTGACTATGACACATACACATCTCAACCATTTGACCTGACAGTGAAATCAATAGCTGGAATGTTTTTGTGGCAATTCGAAGTGGGGTTAATGTTGTGCTTATGGGCATAGCATTGTGTTGAGAGGAGGGGTGTGATTTTGGTCCGTGGCTCGTGGTCGGTTCGTGGTTTGTTTGCGGTTTGAGGTGGACTTGGCCCGTTAAGGCTCGTTTAGGTCTGAGCCTAAGCCTAGTCTGAGGTCTTGGGCCATCATTTTGAGGTCCGGCCTGGCCCGTGGCCCGGTCTCTTGGCCCGCTCAAGGCCCGTTCAAAAGTCCGGCCCACCTGATACCCAGTGTTATTTTTAATAGAAAATAATAAAATTTTGATAGAAAAAATAAAAAAATTGTTTTGGTCCGCCCAAAACCCGAGCCCAGGGGCTCGATCCACTGGTCCGCCCAAAGCCCGAATACCCTTGGGCTTGGGCTTGGGCCTAATTTTTTGGCTCGTGGGCTGGCCCGACCAGGCTCAATTTTTTGGCGGGAGTCCACAAGGCCCGACATGGGCCCGACTCGGCCCCGGCTAAAATTATACCCCTAGTTGAGAGATTTTTGGGAGTATTTTTCAAACTAATTTTGATGATTTAAATTATTTATATTATAAAATTTGTTGATTTGATAATTTATAAAAAAATATCAAATCAATTCGACATCTGTAACTCATATATTTTAGTAAAATTTTACATTTTTTAGCTTATTTGTTTTAAGGCTTAAAAAACTAAAATAAAATAAAACCGAGTTTGGATTGTTTTTTAAAGCTTAACTTTTATTAAGTTAACAAAAAGTTTTATCAAACGCAATATGGAAGTATTTTAAAAATAATAACCAAACAATGCCTTTGAGGCATAATTTTCTTGGATTTTCTAATGCTCATCTTGCTTTTTGAATGTGTTTTGGAAGCACCTTTTGCCTTATTTTTAAGCAACAATGGGAAAAACAACTATAACTTTCAAAATAAAAAAATAACTAGTGAGATTATAATATATACACACATATATTAAGGGTTTTGAGATGGTTACTTGATATGCCAGCTGTGCAGTAGACGAGGACGAAGATCATGCCACCAAAGGACCAGGCGATACCGAGGAGGCCAACCCCGTCACAAGGTCTGTGTTGCTTCTTGTGACCGATGACGGTGGCGATAGTGACATAGAGGAAGAGAAGGGTGGCTACAAACTCTGCAATTAGGGCTTTGTAGAAAGACCATTGCTTGAGCTCACCCATGCCCACTAGATCTGGATGGATTTTCTTTTCTTCACTCATTTTATTCCACTTCCTTCTTCTTCTTCTTCTTCTTCTCAAATTGGTATTGGAAGAGTGAAGTTTGTGAAGAATGTTAGCTTTGAGATATGTTATTATGCTAGGAGAAAAAAACATAAGAGGAATGCAAGTATTTATGCAAGAAAAACTTGAGGAATATGTGTCAAATGAAGTAAATACAAATAAATGACAGAATAATAAAATATAAATAGAATTTTGATATAGAACTTTTACGCATAATGATGGCGAATGTATTTTATATAATGGTTATTTGATTGAATTGACATAGTGTAGTCTTTTACTCATTATTTGTCAAGTAAGGTTATACTTATCATTTTTTTAAACTACTTCTCACGTATTAATATATCATATGTGTAATGGATATTTCTACTTATGTTTATTTCTAATATATTAAAACACGTGAGGTGATACAATAAATGTGGTATAAAAAAATAATAAATGTAATATTAATCTTATTTGTTATGTGATAAGAAGTCATATTAGAATTTAATGTGGCCAAACCTCAGCACCTCAAGCCAAGCAAAAAATGACTTTTTGGATTTCAAATTTACCGCATAACAAATGATGGATGGTAGGCCATGTTTGATTCCATAAGACTAATAGTGAGGTATTAATAATCCTATCAAATTAGTATGGTATTCACAATCCCACCCCTATCCCATTACTAATAATTCTACAAATTTGTTGGATTAATTATCCATTAGATTAATAATCCTAAAACAAAATGTCAAAACAAAAATAGGATAATTGGGCCCATGAATTAATAATTCCAATCTCATACTCTAATCCTTCCAATCAAACATACCAGTAGAGTACAGAAGTTACTTTTTGTGATTCCTTCATTTGTAATTAAAACACTATCCATTGACATATTATTCTAGATGTATTTTTTTATATAAAGTTATGTTTGCAAATTATTTTCCTAACTGAAATATACTACTTTTCTAGTGTAATAGTGTATACAACAAGATCATATGATTCTTCAACAGAAAGGCTACAAAAGAATATAATATAATATGTAGTTGAAATTCAACTCATATATTGCAAGACGTACGTTTAACAAATAAATTTAGATTATATACTGACTTTTTAAACAAAAATTCTGAATAGATAATATAACAATGTCGACCTCTTCGATTATATCTATCCAGTTCAAGGAGTATCTACTAATTTTCTAATGAACTAACATGTTTAATAAGTATTTTAATTGATTTCTACGCACTTGCCTTGTGTAACACTTTTTTTTTATTTATTACTATTCTAAGCATCTAAAGACAAATTAGGCTTTTATGAAAATGAGAAGGATTCCCTTCGATCTAAATTCTGGATGAGAGGGGCTGTTGGTCTATAGGGCTCATTACAAGTTTTGTTTTGATAATTCGAATCGTTTATTTTGTCGGACACTTCGCCTATTTCATCCACACACAAAAATTAGGTTGATCCGATAATTATAACTTGTTCAATTTATTATTTTTGTCATAAAAAAATGTATAATTTATTTTTTAAAAACACAATTATTGTCTATTTTTTTAGTAAAAAAAAGTAAATTAAACAAATTACAGTTATTAAATTGACCTAATTTTTTATCTTGATGAAATAGAAGAGTGCCCAATAAAATGAATTGTTCGGATCATCAAAATGGAACCCGTGATGGGCTCCATGGGTCCAAACAGTCCCCTCTAGTCCAGATTTTGGATGGGAAGGAATCCTGAAAGAAATTTTCTATTGTTAACTAAGAGCATCTCTAGCATCGATAGTCAAAATATGTATTATTTTAGTTCCTACAGTTTCAATTGGCTCAATTTTTATTTATAATTTTAGATTTTGTGTCAATTTGGTTCAATTGATAACATCGTTAGGACTTTTGATAGAACATTTTCATTAAATTGGTTGAGATTAAGTTACTAAATTGATCAAATTTATAATTTTGCTCCTAAAAGTAAGACACATGTTACTCATTTGTTATTAAAAAATACTAACAATTGGAAGCAATCTGATCAATTTGAGACAAAATAAAAAAATCAAGATTAAAATTAATTTAATTAAAATTATAATAATCAAAATAATACAAGCAATAATAGTGTAATTTACCTTGATATTATTATGACAGAGAAAATGAAAAAGAGTAAAGGAAAGAATGAATGATTTAAGAATAAAAATATAGGAAGCTAGTGAATACTGACTCAACAAAAAAAGAAAGCTGGTGGCCATTCATAAAACTATTTTAATTAGTCTTTTGATTAATTTATTGGAGAGAGTTTTCATGAATTTGGCTAGTTATTTTAGTTAGATTGATAGTTTAGCTAATTTGTTGCGCAAACCGTTCGACTTTGTCAAAATTGAATGATTTGAATTGATTTGTCATAGAATGGGTGATTTCGATAGTTTAAACAAACGGATGTAATGTATTTTTCTCAATCTACCTAAGTTCAAATAGATGGTAAATAAGAGGCTATCCAACTTAATTCAATCTACTAGCACCATTGTTTGGTAGTGATGTGGTGATAATAAATTTCTACTCTAAAAATGAATGACAATGCATTGATAATTGTGTCATTTCATTTATTTTTAAATATAACAATTTGTTTGTTATTTTTTCTTCTTTTTTTTTTTTTTGTTAGTATTTTAGAAAATGATGCTAAAGTTTATGATTTGTGTATTAAAAAATGGTCTTTTATTAACTAGAAACTATAATTATTATAAAATATGAACATTGGCCTTTATTTTTATTATAAAAACTGAATTCAAAATTTTTGGGCTTAAATAAGATTTAGAACAATAAAGCTCAATTGCTAAACCGATCATCATTCATTCATCAATCCGTACGGCTCCTTCAATCTCCATCCGTTAATTAAGCGGATGGATACAAATTAATTTTTTTCAATTCGTTTAAATTTAAAGGAATAGTAAATGAGTGAACACCTGATCCAACTTTATCCACAAGGTCCCTTAGGCCCTGTTTATTTGAAGAGTTAGGGCTATTTTGGGAAGATGGTTATAATCAGTTTTTTGTAAGAGAGGGAAGTGAGTTATAATCTGGGAAGTGGATTATAACTCACTTCCCAAAAGACCCCTTAGAGGTGGGATTGTGATTGGTAGTGAGGTGGAACCCACTAATATTGTATTTGTTTTGAGAGATGGGGAGGGGATTGATAGTGAGTTCCGGATTAGGATGGGCCTCCCCAAGGGGATTCGGATGAGCCTCCATGACTTGGTATTAGAAAAATAGTCCGGCGAACTAGAAATTTTTTATTTTTATTTTATTTTTTACATGTCGGGCATTTTTTTTTAACATTAATGTTTAATTTTTTGTATTTTTTGTTAAGTAAAAAATCATTATTTTATTTGTTTTGTTTTTTTGGAAATTTTTTATTTTATTTTTATTTTTTAAAAATTTTTTACATGTTAGGTATTTTTTTAAAAACATTAATGTTTAATGTTTTTATATTTTTTTTATTTGTTTTATTATTTTATATTTATTTTATATAAAAATAATTTAACAATCCCTACACTAACAACTATCATCAAAATAAACATAATTTTACTTAATCCCATCATTATCAATCCCTCACTAATAATTCCCTCACTATTAATTTCTTCACTATCAATCCCTTCCATTCTACCTCTGAAAACAACCGGGCGTTACTGTTGTTGATGCTCTAATGTTTGAAACAAGTAATCAAAAAGCTAAACAGGTACCAAAGAAAAGAATAATGTTTAAATGTAGTTACCGAATTGATGCCCAAAAAAAACAAAAAAATATCCATCTACCAATAGTAAATAGTACTAAAGTGGAAAGCGGCTGGGTTGGAGTGTTGAATGGTGTGATAACAGTTGATCGTCTAAGAGCATCTACAGTGGGGCTGTTAACGATAATATTAGTATTAGTTGTTAAGTTTTAGTTAGGAAAGGGAAGTATTTGATGTTGTAGTGGATCTGTTAACATGTGTGTTAGTGGTATGTGTTAGTGTCAGTTGTTAAGTTGTTTGTTTTCTGCAGCGAGTGTTCTAGCGAGGGAAGGGAAGCGTTTTTTTGGTCTTATCGGCTGACGTCCGGCCGGTTGACCGGTCAACGGAATTTTTTTTTTTTTTTACTTGTTGGAATTTTTTTTTTTGACTTGAAATTTAATTTTGAGCTTAAAATTTTTGATTAAACTAAATTATTTATTTCTTTTATTTATTATATACACATTTATATATATTTAACATACACCTAAACACACTCATTACCGCATCCATTGCATCACCACTCACTCTCTAAAATTAACAAACTCTTAACATATCTTAACAAACATTTTTGGGCCCCATTTTTATTATTTTTTATCATATAACACACAACTTAATACACTTTTTTAGCCATCTTATTGTAGATGCCCTAATTGGGATGATAATTGAGGATATTGTCAAGAGGGGTTTTGAGGGTGTCAGTTCACTTTTGTTCTTAGGGGGCAGAATAAGGAATTGGGATCTTCTAGAGTGATTTTTTTTTTAAATTTTCTAGAGTGCTACATTGTGTGGTTGAGATTTACTGGCAAGTCACATCAATTTTTCTGATGTGACTTACCTGTAAATCTCAACCACACAATGTAGTACTCTAGGAAACTTTAGAGAAATTTCACTCTAGAGGATCCTTGATCCAGAATAAGGCAGCAAATTCTGCTGTTGGTAGTGGGGTTGGGTGGTATGGGATGCCAGTCCCACTTCTTAGTTATTACCTCTTTTGGTTGAGGGGATGGTTTTTGTTTTTCTTGATTTACTATCTAATATATTGCTTGTTCCGAAAAAAATAAAAAAATAAATAATTATCTAGTATATGCTATTTTTGGGGAAAAAAATTACTATTATATTTTACATAGAACCTAATAGTAGAATTCGATACAACTACTTTATATAACTGTAAATTTTATATACAAAAATATTAGAGACATCAAATGTTCTATTAAATTTTTTATCAAATACTCACATGAGTGTGGTGTTAAAATTTTTGTAAAATATTTGGTATCTCTAGTATTTCCTTTTTACAAAATATAAAATTTATTTTACTTGAGATAGTTGTGTTTTGTTTTGTGTTCAATTTTTGTATTCTTAAACTTTTTCATGGTGTTATATAAAACAAAATATTATAAGATCTTTATGCAATTTTCTCAATTTTTTTAATTTATAAAAAAATGCACATGTCATTAAACCATTATTTATTTATTTATTTATCAATATGGTAGTATCTTTTACAAATAATCATGACTATTTCAAAATATTTTATATGAAAACTAAAGCAAATATTTCAATTTAAGTTTCTAAAATGCAAAAATACATACATCATTTTTTATTCTTTAATAATTAAAAAAAATGCAATTTGTAAGATTTCTTTACATCAAGATTTCTAAAAATGTGTGTATGAAAATTAATAATGTTTTTAATATCTTACAATGTGACAAAAAGTTAATAAATTATTATTTGAGGAATTTTTTTTAAGGTCTCTGATATTAAGATTTCATCATAAAAATGATATATAATATTTTCATAATAGTTAAGGCCCCTCAACATTTTTACAGAGAAAATTCAACTCAGAAAAATTTGGCTTTACTCAAAAAAATTTGAATTTTTACAAAGAAATTTCAAAATTTTCTGTAAAAATTAGAATTTCTCTGAGTTTGAGCCGAAATTCTCTGAGTCGGACAAAGTTTTTCTAAGTCAAATTTTCTCCATGAAAATGTTGAGAGACCTTAGCTAATAAAAAAACAAAAATGCTAGAGGCCCCAAAAATTCTACCAAAAGTTTTACCAAATGTCTCACATGGGTGTGGGACCCACATGGGACCCACATTGTGGGTCCCACACCCATGTGAGACATTTGGTAAAACTTTTGGTAGAATATTTGGGGTCTCTAGGATTACTCATAAAAAAAACATTTTGGACATCTCCTACTACACAAAGTTGGAGAGAAATGTTTCACTAATTTTCCCTTATTATTTTCAAGATACCATAAATTTCAGGCAATGTGAATTTATGATAAATGTGAAAGCTATAAATGTGAATATCCACATTCAAAATTGTGACACAAAAATTATTATTAAAACACTACAACATCTTTAAATAATTCAAAATGTGTGAAAACTCATATTTTTTCGTACTAAGGGCTAGTTTGGGATACACTATATAATCCATCTTTTTATCTTTTTATCTTTTTTTCATCACATCACCTCTCTACTTTTCTACACATCTTTTCGTAAAAAGACAAAAAGTGCACTTTTTTAGGACACCCCAAATCAACCCTAAAATTACAAAAACTGTCTAATAAAAGTGTGAACATTCACAAGTTGATTATGAAAATACAAAAATATTTAACCAAAATTGTGGACTTTACTACTTTTTTACGCGGTGAAAATATGAAAACCATGTACAAAAAAAAATCCTCCAAGGAAAGAGGAAGGATAGAAAAAACCGATCTTACTGCGAAATTTTGTGGTGGAGGCCATCTATGTACTAGCGACAGAAATATATTGACAAGGGAGAAGAAAGAAAGCCTCTAATGTTTGATTTGGGATTTGGGAGGGTAGATTGGATTATCAATATGCGGGACCTACTAAATCCTTATTTGGATGCAACAAAACATCTTAGGATTAGTAGTGTAAAATGCTTAGTAATCTCCATCGGTAGGGGGATTAGTTTGGGTGAATTTTAGGTGGGATTAGGAAAATAGTGAGGGAATTGAGTCTATTTTATATAAAAAAAATTATTTTTTAAATTTTATTTTATTTTATTTTACCAATGCACCTATTTGTTTTAGTTTTTTTAATATAGAAATAATTTATTTATTTATTTTATATAAAAATAATTTAACAATCTTATCACTAATCATCTTCCACACTATTATCAAAACAAACATACTTTTACTTAATCCTTTACCAACAATCATCTGACTAATAATTTCATCCAACCTAATTCACCAAATAAACATGGCCTTAGGACCTATTTGTTTTGAGAGGTAGGTGTTAGAGTTAGACTAATAGTGAGGAAGGGATAACAATTATCCTGTTTGTTTTCAAAATGGACCTCAGGATTCATAGTCC
This sequence comes from Camellia granthamiana, assembly GCA_036172215.1. Lineage (NCBI taxonomy): Eukaryota > Viridiplantae > Streptophyta > Magnoliopsida > Ericales > Theaceae > Camellia > Camellia granthamiana. Next base: position 102,536,097 of record CM069906.1, read on the forward strand.
CTCGCGACTATGAAAGTCTTTGGATGAGGGGACTAGTAATGGCCTAAGGTCCCGTTTGTTTTCAGAGGTAAAATGAAAGAAATTCATAGTAAAGAGATTAATAGTGAGAGAATTGTTAGTGAAGGGATTAAGTAAAATTGTATTTGTTTTGATGATAGTTGTTAGTGTAGGGATTGTTAAATTTATTTTATATAAAATAACAAAACAAATAAAAAAAATACAAAAATATTAAACATTAATGTTCAAAAAAAAAAAATGCCCAAGATGTAAAAAAATAAAAATAAAATAAAATAAATAAATAATTAAATTAAATTATAATTTTTACTTAACAAAAAATTAAAAAAAAAATTAAACATTAATGTTCAAAACAAAATGCCTAACATGTAAAAAATAAGAATAAAAATAAAAATAAAATAATCCGGCGGATTATTTTCTAATACCAAGTCTCACGGGCCTATCCTAATCCTCTCGCCCCATCTCTCAAAACAAACATGATATTAGTGGGTCCCACATCACTATAAATCTCAATCCCCTCCCTATAATCCAAAACAAAAAAGAGCCTAAGGGAGGTGGTATTCAAAAATGAATCCCGTGGGACTATGAGTTAATTGACTATTTTACCCTTGTGTTTATTGCTAAATTTGTTATGATGCTTGGAATGAGGCTCATAATATGATTCATGTAATATTAAACACAAATAATTAAGTAAAATTTTATTGATAGTTGGTTATTTAATATTTGTAAAATAAATAAATAAATAAATAGAGAGAGAACAACATTGAGTAAATTTTTTTTGATAGTTGGATTCTTTAATATTTGAAATAAAATAAATAAAAAAAGAAAAAAAGAAGAAGAATAACATTGAATAAAAATTTATTTATTCTTTAGTTGGTATAAGCCTAAATTTGATAATAATGCAAAGGATAGTTGTGAAATTTTATATGGTTAATCTTACTTCTATCTCTCAAAACAAACATGAACTATTACTAGTATACTGGTTATCAAATAAACATAATTTTTCTTAATTCCCTCACTCGCAGTTCCCTTACTAACAATCTCTTCCATTCTATTTTTGAAAACAAACAGACCCATAATCAACAAATTACCCTAGATCAAGTGAGTTGATTGGCTCATATACTCGTACATATAACGCTAATATTTTAAATTTATCTAACAGTCGTACCAAATTACCCTTAGCTTTTGTTTATTTAATTTAATTTTGTTTTCCCTAGATTCATTATCCATAAGTAGCATAAATATGCTACAAAAGGCTTAATGTCAATATTAAATCTCATGCAATTATCTTAAATAAATGTTAAAAATAAAATATTTATTGTTTCTACTTATTTTTCAAATAAATTTTTTATTATTTTACTTTTTCCATATTAATTGCAATTTAAGAAATAATTGTAACAAAATAATACACAATAATAGAAATAATTTTACCAATTTATTTCAATTTTTTTTCCAATATATTTTGTTACAGGGATAGTACGAGTACACTAATGGATTGTTGGCTTTGAGGGATATTTTTCATGTTATTATGCTAAGAAGAAAGCAGAGGAGTGCAAATATTTATGCATGGAATGCTTGAAGAATGCGTCAGATAAAGTAAATACAAATAAATGAAAGAGTGATGATATATAAATAAAATTCAACAATTTAGACCACTAGTTTTGATGTTTTAATGGGCCATTAATGATATGATAATGAATAAAAATAGATAAATAAAAACAAATCAAGACCAAAATATCACATCACTATGGGTGGAACCCACTACCAACCCATTAGAGCTACCTTTAGAGTTCAAAAATTAGAGTTCCAAAGCATTTTTCAATAAAATTTGTGTACCTAACTTTAATATAGAATGATATAATTTCTTATGGTTTGTTCATTTTAAATAAAAATATCTATTATTATTTTTATAATTTTAAAAATGTCAATAACACATCATTCTTAATATGTTTAATGTATAATTTTTTAATTCGCAAATTATTTTTCTAAATCAAATTTTATGCACTCTTTTTCAAGAAGAAATTATATTCTTATATAAAATTCATATAAAAAACTTGACAAGAATAATGTGGTAATGTCATTATTGTAAATAAATCTATTTTCAATAATATTTTATTTTGAAATAGAAGATCTACAATCAAGAACGGAACTAGGATTTCATTATCGGAGAGGCCAAAAGAAAAATAACTTTTTTCACCATATACACAAAACACACATATATGTATATATGATATATAAATTATATATACATAAAAAAATTTAAATACCATAAAAGCAATTTCTAATAGGATGAATAAGGTTTTCTTTTTTTTTTTTGATGTAAAATAGAAAGAGAATTTAAGATGGAAGAAGAATGACATATATATTTTTCATACTAAGGGGCCATTTTATATATAAAGTGATGTATATATTTTTAAAATTCTATGACAAATAATAATGTTCACAAAAACAGAAGAGCCATAGCCCCCCATAATCTTCTTCTAATTCCGTCCCTCAATAAACTATTATTATTATATATAGAAATTATGTATGAATTTTTTATTTATTTAACATTACTCTTTTTCTAATATTGTATATTGTCAAATGACTCTCCCACAAAAAGACTATGTAACTAGAATTTATACCTAGAAAGACAAAAGGGAACGAGTGTTCTAGATTCAACTTACATATGGTGTCACTAATATCTATAAGAAAATTGGAACGCATTAATTTTTCTAAATTAATTTATAAGAAAAATTTTAGATACGTAGAACTGTTAAATTCTTTAATTATCTGTCTCTATCCAATTCAAAAAAGAATGTATTTTATGTAACAGATATGGTGTTATCTTTTCACTTATTAATTAATATTTAAAAAAAAGTGAGATCAAAATTTGATATGGTTGAACCCTCAATGCCTTCGGCCAAATAGAAAGTGACTTCTCATGTCCTATTTTAATTATATGTCAATTAATTAGTAGAAAAATACATCATGTCATCCGATCATGTACGATTACATTTATTAGGTGCACTTAGGGTTGAGGAAGGAATCCGTAAAATTCGTAATCCAATCCAGTCCAGTCCAGTCCAATCCGATAGGTTTGGATTGGTTTTTAAATCCGTAGTTCGGTTCCGGATTGAAGAATTAAAAATCCGTAATCCACAGATTGGTTTCAGATTGAACTCCATGGTTCCGGATTGGAACCGATTCGGACCGTATACAAATAGTCTATATTTTTATTATACATCTTTCTCCATAGTATCTTCTCTTATTCTATATAAAATCTAAACTCAAACCTAAAATCGTATAATATCTTCTTTTATTACTTTTGTTTGTTAGTTTTTAGTTTTAATTTGTAATGGTCTAAATACTTATGGTGAAACTAGTTTTTTTATGATTGTTTAAATTCTAGAACAGTATGTCGCTATTATAGAAAAATATGTTGCTATTGTGAAATTAATATAGCGCTATATTTATATTTTTATGAAATTAAAGTGTTATATATATATATTTTTTTGTTATTTAATTATATGAATCCGTGGTCCTAAACCGATCCAATCATTATTTAAATGGATTGGTTCGGAGTGGTTTCATGATTTAAACGGATTGGATTGGTTCTAATTTTTTAGGAGCCGTAAATAACGGATTGGTCCTAATTTTACCCTAATTCGAACCATGCTCACGTGCACTAGATAGATGGACTATATCACATTAAATATTTAAGCGTATCTAATAAATTTTCAATATATTATCATGAATAATGTTATATGTACATGATGTGGCATAATTTAACAGGTTTTTGATATTTATATTTCGTATAATGAGTGGGGTTAATAATAATATTATAACTAATATTGGTACACTAATTGATACATATAATATTACTGTATTATCATATTTGAGTTAGTGTTTTGATTGATATTTGTACATACGTATCAAAGGAGTTCTTTACAGTTTTTATAACCGTACATCTCTGTAGCACAATTTTTGTTTTAGAGCCCTACTAATAAGTGTCTCGCGACGCATGAAAAAGAATTTAAAAAATATATATATATGTAAAACTCAAGACACTTTTTATTAATTTTATAGAACTTTTTATTTATTTAAAAATATTTTTTTATTATTTTCAAAGTACTACATTAATTTTAATAGGATAAATTACAAATACACTTCCTGAGGTTTACTTAAAATACAGATTGCTTTTTATGATTTGAAAAATTACAAATATCCCCTTATTAGAATTTTTTTATTTAACAGAATTAACTAAAAAAATGAAATTCATAATTGTTCTCCTATACAATAATAAAATTACCTAAATTATAATTGAAATATATTTTTAACATTATTAAAAATATTTAATTGACTTAATAATTTATTAATAAAACGGGCGATTTGTTATGAAATTAGAAACCTCTGGGAGTGGAATATAATTTTCAAAACCATAAGGGACGATTCGTATTTTAATCAAATCTCAGGGGTGTTTTTATAATTTACCCATTTTAATAATAAATAGCACATAAAATTTTAATATTAAGCAATATGTAGTGCTTGTTTGATGTAGTTTATTGTAAGTTAAAAATTAATAATGAAAAAATAAAAGTTAAAAGTACCCATTCCTCAACTTTAAGATAATCAATTTTTTAAATTTATTTATTTATTTATTACTTAATAAGCTATCTGTAAAAATTTTAACAAATAATTTGACATAAAATTTTAAATTAAAATAAACTAACATATAAACCCATGAGATGCACAAGTAAATGAATAATTAAACATAATTTTAAAATTAAATAATAACATAAATTTATTTAAAAAGTATAAAAAAAATAATTTAGAAATAATTAAATTTTAACCATTTTATTAGAATATATATATATATATATTGCAGTTGTTATGTCATTAATTGTACATTCTATAGATGTCATAATTTAATTGGTAAAGATGAAAAAAAAATAGAATAAATTAAAAAAATTATATTTATGATAAAATAAAAATAAATTTCGTTTGATAATTTTTTTCGTTTTAATTTATTCTATATTCAAGTTTACCATAAAATTAAAATATATCTTTTAGAAATAAAACAATATATATTAATAAAATCATTAAAATCGGTCAAAAGACCAATTAACTTACACAAAATTAATTAATTAAAATTTTTAAATTTTATTTTATTTTAAAATTTAAATTATTTTTAACTGAAACATACACAACATTACAATATTAAATAGGCATAGGTTTACTTTATATAAATGAAACAACTCATTTTTTTCATTCTTTTCTTGATGTGGGATTGTTTAAAATAAAAATTAACAATTGTTCGGACAGAATTTTATTTCGAATCAAACAATATCAGTCATTTAATCTTTAATTAGGTTAATATTTAGGTTTTTTTTTTTAATCAAACAAATTTAACCAATATATTTTGATAAAACCGCTAAGATCGCAGTTAAATCAGCGAATCAATCAAACCGAAAATGATTCAGCTTAATGTAATAACCCCGATCCACAATTAGTCACTAATCGGTAATTAATGATGTTAATGAAAGGATTAAAATAAATTATGTGTTTATTCTGCATTTTGCGTGATTTTGGCTTTCTATCGGTTACTTGTAGAAATATCAGTCTGGTATTCCGTTTTAATATGAAAATTGAAAGTCTCATCGGCATCTGAAACCGAAATTGATTACATCAATATGTTATTTGGAATTTTTAGAATCATATGGCAATTTTTATTAAAAATTGATTCAGAACAATTAATTAGGTTGTGTTTGGTTAGCCTAATGTTCCAACTAATGCATTATATTATCATAATTATACATTCAACACATTTTAGCCCATTTCTTTCATTCTTGAGTGCCAAAATCTAAGAATTCATTTTAGAGAGAGAGAGAGTGCAATTCTAGAGAGAGAAAGGAAGAGATTAAAGAGAAATTGAAGGTTATAACTTGAATTGATCAAAGATTGTGCAAGTACCTAGCTAATTGAAGACTCTAGATAAAGATTTAAGACTTAATTATGAGTTTTAACCATCAAGTAGATCATTTCAAGAAGAATTAGTGATTATGTTCAAGAAGTGGACCAAAGATGATAAATTTAGAGTTAATTCATGCATGCATGTACATTTTCTTACAAATTGAGCATGATTTCCATGAATCCCCTCTTGCATGTTGGAAATTCATCTTCATTTGGGGAAATCATTAAGTTTCAAGTTGTTTTGTGGTGTTTAATCATGTTTTGAGAAGCTCAAGACCAAGAAAAACCCATGCATGTTGTGTTCATGAACATTCATCATGTTTTAAGTTGAAATTGTGAGTTTTTCACAAACCCTTGGACTATGATTTTATGAAATGATCCTAAATTTTTCATGTTTTACAAGTTTACTATGTTATCTCAAGTTTTGGGGCCCAAGAGATGTGTTTTGAAGGTTTAAATTCGAGTTTTGAGCTTGTAGGTGCAATCTGGAAATTCCAGAATTTGCATCTACGCTCGAGCGTGGGAGTTCACGCTCGAGCGACCACTCTGAGTGCGTGCACTCCGCTCGAGCGTGAATTGCAAGCTCCCAGAAGTTTCATGTCTTTTACAGATCGCTCGAGCGAGCTCGAGCGAAGGAATATGCGCTCGAGCGACCATCCTCATTTTGCATGTCCGCTTGAGCGAGGAAAGATACGATCAAGGGTGGACTTTATTTTCAGAAATTTTGCCTAAGTGTTCCAAGGTATGTTTTGGCATCCTCATTGCATTTTAGGCATTCCTAAGCCTTAATTAAGCCATGGTAATGAGGTTATGGATTAGAAACACACTAAGAAAAGAATGTACTAAGTTCCGAGACTGTAAGTGTGTGTGTTTTAGGCAATGTGATAAGAAAGAATAAGAATCAATTGAATGAAAGCTAAGCCTTAATGGTCACTTGAATGTGTAATGATAAGATGTACTTGTGTTATGTACTTTTGTGTTTGTAGGTCAACGTCCGAAGATTGATTGACCATTGACGGGAACCACTGTAAGTAACGTTATTGTAAAGATACGTTCATATGAATTACGTTCCAAATGAAATATGATAAGTTCTGATTTCTGAAATGATATTTGTTTTCGTGAACGAATACTCCATGTTTGAAATCTATTATGACATCCATAGATAGTCCCAAGTCATGGGGGACGGCATGAAAATGCGGGTCCATGACATACATGTGATTACGAGATCTCGTTAGCCACTTCATTATGGTGATATGTGTTTAATTGATATCCGGAACCGATTACTCTAATCGGAAGACGTTCTGTGATGTGTTCTATGGGATGTACCATTATTATGTTCTGATATGAGACTGATTATGCTCTGGTCTGTTTTCTGCTTATGATATATTCAGATTTCGTTCACTAACCCCTTTACCTTAATGTTATTCACTGGATTTTAACTCACTGTTTGTATATATATATAGGTGAGCATTCTGGAGTTCGAGTCTGAAGGCTTTTGTCTGGATCTATATTCCGTTGTCAGCCAACCATTGTGCCTCACGTGGAGGTTCCCGAAGCGTCATGTGTTTAAGTTCTGTGGTTTCTGTTTATATAAGACTTGTTTGATGTCGTTGGCTGTACTTAAAATACTGTAATGTGTGTGGGTATAATGTATGGTTGACTACCGGTTATGTACATAAAGTTTTAAATATTCTGTCTCATGTAAGTCAGCACAGCTCATTGGACAACTATATTTATGTATTTGCTTCCGCTAGCTCCTTAATCTTATTAATCTGTTCAGAGGCCTTCGGTAATCCAAGGATTACTGGCCGATTACGATGCTAAACCTATAGGGGTAGGTTTGGGTCGTGACACTTAATCGGCTAAGTCAAAAAAACAACCAACATATACAAAAATTAATTAATTAAAATTTTTAAGTGTTATTTTAATTTTAAAATTTAAATTGTCTTGAATTGAAGTATGTACAACACTATAATATTAAATGAGAGCATAAGGTTTATTTTATATAAGTGAAACATGTAACTTTTTTCTTATTTTCCCAATGTGACATAAAATGGAAGTTAACAATTTTTTGGGCGGGAAATTTATTTCTAATTAAGTAATCTTAATTGTTTAATCTTTAATTAGATTAATCTTTAATTTATTTCGAATCAAATAAATCTAACCAATATATTTTGATAAAACCACTAAAATCACGGTTAAACCAACGAATTAGTCAAACCAAAAATGAATTCAGCCTAATTGGCTAGGTCAAAAGACCAACCAACTTATACAAAAATTAATTAATTAAAACTTTCAAATTTTATTTTAAAATTTAAACTGTCTTGAACTAAAACATGCACATCATTAAAATATTAAATGGTGAAACAACTCACTTTTTCATTCTTCTCCCGATGTGAGATTATAAAATAAATTATAGACTAATTAATATTTTAATTTTATATGGTTAAATGGAAGTTAGGTAAGGGAGATTTTTTTAATTGTTTAAAATTAAGAAAATCAATATGAGCAATCGCGATAAAACCGACGAATTAGTTAAACCGAAAACAATTTAGCTGAATCGGTTAGGTCAAAAGACTAACCAACTTATATAAAAATGAATTAATTAAATCTTTTAAATATTATTTTATTTTTTAAATTTAAACTTTCTTGAATTAAAATATGTACAACACTACAATATTAAATGAGAGTATAAGTTTTATTTTATATAAGTGAAATAACTCACTTTTTTCTTATTTTCTCGATGTGGGATTGTAAAATAAAAATTAACAATTGTTTGGACGGGAAATTTATTTCTAATCAAGCAATATCAGTTGTTCAATCATTAATCAAATCAATCTTTAATTTATTTCGAATAATATATTTTGATAAAATCTGAGATCAATCTTTAATTTATTTCAAATAATATATTTTGATACAACTGTCAAAATTATTGTTAAATCAACAAATCAGTCAAACAAAAAAATATTGGCTAGGTCAAAAGACCAACCAATTCACACAAAAATTAATTAATTAAAACTTTTAAATTTTATTTTAAAATTTAAATTATATTGAATTGAAACATATACAACACTGCAATATTAAATGAGAATATAACATTCACTTTATATGAGTAAAACAATTCATTTTTTTTTTCTTTTTTTGATGTAGGATTATCAAATAAATCCTATACTAATTAGAGTTTTATTTTTATTTGGTTAAATAGAAATTAACCAATGGAGATATTTTTAATTATTTAAAATTTAAAAAAATTAAAAATTAGAAATTAATATAAAATATTAAAACTTTCACAATACTTGTCACTAATTTTTTTTTTTTTTTTTTTTTTTTACTTATATAATATAGAAATTATAACCAATTTATTTAAACGATAAAAAATAACCCGTGAAAGGGACTTGGTGGCATTTACCTCTGTTGGAAGCGTACTCCAATAAAGACAAGAGCAGGCTTTTTTTATGAAGAAAAATAAAAGAAATTCTCTCACAGCCAGTTTTAATGTATTTACGTGTTATCAAAAAAGCTCTAAGCGAAAAGAGTGGACTCAGATTCTCTTCAGTTTCCGTAGTGGATTTGACACTGTCGTTTGGATTTATACCATTTATTATGAATTTTATTTTGATAATTTAAATTGTTTAATATGAAAAATTTGTCGAGTATTTCATTCTTATAAAAAATTATATTGATCAAATATCAATAGTTATTTGATCTGATTTGGTCTGATCAGATTTCTATGAACAAATTATTTTGAAAATCATATTTATCTTGACAAAAATACGATTTGATTAAGTGATTATCGATATTCGATCAATGTAATTTTTACAATGGTGAAGTACTTGGTGAGTTCTTATACATTGAACGGTTCAAATTATAAAAATAAGACGTATAATAAATCTCCACGAATCAAATAGCACGCGCTAACTCAATTCTAGATTGAACAAAAGCTTACGCGCCAATTCAATTTCAGATTGAACAAAAGCTTGGCGCAAGAAGAATAATCTTTGAATGAAATCCACGCAAAAGCTATACCTAAAAAGGTCATATCAAGAATAAAGGGCAAACCTGTATGATTCTTGGCTATAGTTTTATTGTTTTCATACAGATTCTCACAAAACATAACTCTCACGACCCCACGTACTTGTGAGAGAAAGAGATGATAGGAAAAAATAAAAAATACAAACATGTAGTCCACATTAATTGGGGGTCGTGAGGGCCACTCATTTTTAGAAGTATCAAGCATTAACAATAGTTTTATTGTGATAATGTGAATCTTTGGTATACACTTTTTATAGGAGGTCTATTTTATGTATTTTTGTTAGATTATTTGTTAAAAGTAATACTCCCTCCGTCCCAAAATATTAGTCCCTTATTCCATTTTTCATTGTCCCAAAATATTAGTCCTTCTTCTAAAGTCAAGTACAAAAATAATATAAATTTCCTATTTTGCCCTCCTTTTAAATTAATAAACAATATAAAAAGTACAATTATGCATTGATATTCTCAAAAATTGTACTATCAAAAGGGTTTTTTTGGAAAATCAACTTTTTTCAAATACAATAATTGTACTATCAAAAAAAGTTAGATTCCCCAAAAGGGACCATTAATTTGGGACGGAGGGAGTAGTTTTGTTTAGTTTAGTTTTAATTAAATTTTTTTTTAAAATTTTGGAACATAATTTGGTGGGAAAAAAAATATTGATCATGTTCATATAGTTTTATCTTCTTCGAAAATAGAAATAATTTTTAAAAATTAAAATTTATTTTTTAATATTTGTTTTTATCAAATTAGTTTATATTTTTTGAAATTTAGAAAATTATTTTTAAAAAGCAAACCAAACATATCAATGTATTCTCATACCGAATTTTTATAAAAAAAAAATCACCAATTAAAAGGTCTCTTTTAATAATTTTGATTTGTGAATTTTTTTTTTAAAAAAAATTGACGTAAGAATTTTTTTTTTTTCATGCTGGACAAGCAATTTGAGAGGAAAGTAGTATATTTTACTTTTATGTTGATGTTAGATATTTTTGTAATAAATATTATAAAATTACATAAATCTAATTTTTAATTTTTAATACAATTTCTTATTTTATATATATAACAAATTAAACCATAATTATTTTAAACACTCTAATTTATTACCGTAAAATTACCTTAATCTAATTTTTAAATTTTAAACTAATTTCTTGTTAAATAACATTTTAAATTAAACGTATACATGAGGTTATTTTTGACATTTAATTTAATTTTTTTTATTTTGACGTGGGATTTTTATATTGCCCACTCTCAGTTTTGGGAGACCTAGAATCATTGTCCTAAAAAATATGTAATATTATTACAAAAACAAGTTATTTCATTTTTGAATTACAAATTATTGTAATTTTATCAAAATAATGCGTAATATTTGTCACAAAAATAAATAACATATATTATAAAAATATATAATAAAATATATATAGTACAAACGTTATATTTTAATTATTTTTACTTTTAAGACAGGAGGATAAATTTTTAAAAAATAATAATAAAGGATCCGATTGTGAAATGGGTGTGTCCATGCCGACAAAGAATTAAAGGTGGATAAACACTGTGATTGCACTATATAGTAAAAATACATGCCTTATCTTATTTGGTTTCATATCGATTTTAATCTAACCATTCTAAACCCAACTCAAAAATAACTTATTAATTCTAAACTCGCATATTTACCCTAATAAATATATACTTTTATTTTTGTTGAAGGGTTATCAAATTATTAGATAAATTACAAATACATCCTTTGAAGTTTGTTTAAAATACAGATTGCTCTATATGATTTGAAAAATTACAAATACTGCATTGTAAAAATAAAATTATTTAATAGAATTAACTGAAAAAATAAAATTTCCAACTATTTTTCTATACAATAATAAAATTACTTAAATTATTAATTAAAATAAATTTCTGACATAATTAAAAATTGTTAATTAACTTGATGATTTATTAACAAAATGGGTTATTTGTTATGAAATTTAAAACTTCAAGGTGCAATATGTAATTTTCAGAATCACATGGGGCAATTTATATTTTAAGCAAATCTAAAATGTGTATTTATAATTTATCCTAAATTTATTTAAACCCTCTTAATAACTATTTGAATATGAAACATTAACGAAATTCAATTGTAAAATAAATATGATTTTTTAACAAATATATTTTAATTTAAGCTCTAAAAAGAAATATATATTCTTATCTTTTATTATTTTTTTAAATTTATTTTGTAATCAAATAATATAAAACTAATATTAGTATTTTATAAATGGGCGGGTTAGACGGAACTGTACTAAAACTCTTTATCCTAAACTTAGCTTAAAAATTAATGAGTTCAAAATCTTAACCCATCCTATGATAATTAAATGGATTTATTGTCTAATAGGTCTTATGATAATTAATGATATTTTTTATTAAACATTATTTAAAACGTTATTAATTGGTTATTTTCAATAACAGTTTAAAAATTTTGTCAAAAAAAAATCACTAATTATAAGTTGTAACAAAAGTGTAAAAAAATCGTCACAAAAAAAAGTTACTAATTGTAGTTTACACTTAAAATTACAATGTGGACGAAAACTTAAAAACTAAATAAAATTTTTTATTATCCAGTTTTTAAAATTAGATTTTTAAATTTTAAATTTATTTTTAGTGAATTTTTTAATATTTTGATCAATTTTTACTTTTATTTTTTAAGATGCATCCAATCTAAATGTACACAAAAAGTAAACTATTTGAAAAGATTTCTTTTAAAAAATAATAAATGCTACAAAAGACAATACATTAAAAAAAAAATACAATTTGAAAACTCAAAATTTTATTTTAAAAACTGAATAACCAAACAGATAGAATGAAATCCTGCTCGAAAAAAAAAAAAAAACAGATAGAATGAAATCTGAAAAAAGCAATTAAAATTTTCTGTTTTCACATTCTCTCGTAGTCTCTTTCCGAGTTCGGATCATCGGCCGCACAACCCGGCCGCCCTTCCCAGCAGCCCCCAAAACGACGTCGTTTTGGGGGCTTTTTTTTTTTTTTTTTTTTCGTCTTCTTCGTTCGAACCAGAGGGGGGGGTTCTTCGTTCGAACCAGAGGGGAGGGGGGGAAGAAGAGAGAGAGAGGGGGGGAGGGGAAGAAGAGAGAGAGGAAGGGAGAAGAAGAAGGGTGGTGGGAGGCACCGCCGCAGTCACGCCGAAGCCGTCGTAGCCTCGGAGGCCGTTGCAGACACTCTGGCCGGATCTGGAGCCGCCATGGCTGCTCGGGGCTGCTCCTTCGACCTCACCACCGGTGCCTCGGCGGCCGTTTCAGCCACTCCGGCCAAATCTGGAGCCGCCCCTTCTTCTTCTCCCTTCCTCTCTCTCTTCTTCCCCCCCTCCCCTCTGGTTTGAACGAAGAAGAACCCCCTCCCCTCTGGTTCGAACGAAGAAGACGAAAAGGAGAAAAAAAAAAAAAAAAAAAAAAGCCCCCAAAACGACGTCGTTTTGGGGGCTGCTGGGAAGGGCGGCCGGGTTGTGCGGCCGATGATCCGAACTCGTCTCTTTCCTCCCTCACTCTTTTGATTTCTTCACGTCGCAGAAACATTCTCTCCTCTCCTTTTCTCATCATAACTGTCGCTGTCTCTTTTACCCCTCCTCTCATGTCATGACTCGTCACCCTCTCTCTTTCTCTTTGTCTCCTCCTTTTCTCTTTATTCTCTATTTATGTGCACACAAGCAAAACATCTTATACCACATCCAAACACCCTTTTTATTAGATGAAGGTGATTAATTCTTTTGCTGCTTTTTATTAAATTATATATTATCATTACACTCAATATTTTTCTTTTTATTTATAATATTTGCAATGACGTCAACAATGCTATTTCTTTCTATCTCTTTCTTTCTTTCTTTTTTTTTTTTTTTTTGTCAATCGATAAAAGAGTAATCTGAAGTGAAACTGTATAGGGGCTGAAAAGAGCCCTAACCCCCTTCGATTTTTAATAATTTACTATTAAATTTATATTTATAAGTATTTGTAAAATGTATAATGGTATAATTTCTTAATTTTATAAAAATTACTTTATTAACTTTCTATTTCATTAGTAATTTCTAATTATTTCATATTTTAAATAACGATATCAATTATATCGAGTCAATTTTATTAATACAAGAGATACACGTCACTCGTTATTTTAAAAATCAAATGTTATGTATATATATTTTTTTATGAGTAATACTAAAGAACCTGAAAATTTACTTTTAAATTTATCTACAATGACATGGTTGGAGTAGGGCCTTAATTGATTTTTAAATAAATCAATTGTCATGTAATATTCAACATTATTGAGTGTAAATTTAAGAGTTATGTTTTAGGAATTTTAATTTTTTTCACTTTTATTTATTAAATTATATTAATCATTGAAATAGCTTAAAATAATCGCTTAACTGATTGTATAGTGAGATTTAATCAATAGTTCAAAACTTTTAAAAATTAAAAAAATTTATTTGTTAGATTTATTTAGTTTTCTCACAAAATATTTTTTCCGCAATACTTATATAATAAATTATGTTAAATCAGTAATGTATCAAAACTAATTTTACATTTTATATGCATATATGTTGGCCCCTCCTCGATATAATTCCTAATTCCACCCTTCGAGAGTAATTATAAGTACGAGAAATATAAGACTATTAGCCCATAATAACTCAAAAGTCAATAATGTTGGATTTATTTTCTAGTGTAACTCAATAGCCTAAATATTATTACATGTTTTATTTTATTTAAACTCCACAATTAGATAAAACCAATATTTGAGATCAAGTTCAGTAATTAGAATTTTAATATAATCACTCTTCTAAGATAAGAAGGAAACCTTGATGGATTAGGAATTCTTCTGATAAGAGTTTATCTGGCCCTCTTTTCCCCTCTATATAAGGATGTATGACTCCTCTTTTATATGATAAGTATTTTTCTATCACTCTAAGTTTTATAGTCATCCTAATTAAGAGAGACAGAGAGAAGAATGTGAGCCAAGAATTCAAGGTTTAACTATTAGGGGTATTTTCTCAACTTCTCTAATTCAATGGCTGACAAAGGTATGTTCATTTTATTCTTGAGTTGTATTGAATTCAAGATCCTGTAAAGTTTAATTCCGCATTATTATTGGTTATATGTATTATTAAATCTTACATGTGGTATCAGAGCTTTCGTTTTGTGAATCAATATATCTTGGAATAATAATATATTTATTATACTGTTTTTAATAAACGGTACCTTCGTTTTATTAAAGGTATTGACTTTAAATATGATCTCGATTGGTTTGTATTCATATTTTGATTTTGTTATACTATTAACATACTGTTCATATCCCTTTACAATAAATAATATGCATGCTTCGATTTATTGCATGCTTCGATTTATTATTTTATAATCATTATAATATTAAGGAAGAGTATGTATTGAATGATTATAAAATTATTTATAGAATGATTCAAATTATCCATACACGGATAGCCAATAGCGTAATGGGTTAAGTCCATGAGTTTTAAGGGACCCATACACTTCAAACTCACCCATAGTCAATGGCATTGGAACCCATACAGCCAATTGCGTTTATGTAAGGTTTGGGTGTGAATGAACGGCCATATGCGTAAACCCATATGTAATAACTGGTGTTTGGGGCATAGATTAAAAGCAATTTGTTGAATTATTCAGTTTATTAAAGAATTATGATTTTACCTCATCTGATTATATACACTTATTGTCTATTATTGTTGATATTTATATATTTTCATGACTTAAATTTGATATTATGATATAATTTTATGTTATTGGATATTAAATATTGAAGTGGTTAATTTATTTAGGTATAATTCTTGTTAACCATTATATAAGATATTCATGATTGTCATATTGCATATATATATATATTCATGTTCATCTAGAGTTATTATTATTATCATATTGATAATTGCAATCACATAAAAGAAATTCTAGAAATCATAATAGTGATTGAATTAATGATAATTAAATAATTCAAATTAATAAATAGAGAATATTGTTGGTTAGTTTCGTATTCATAAGGTTTACTAATTTAATAGCTGCCAAAGTGGCCTAGATTTGTAAAACTTATGAATATAGAACTACACAAAAGAATTGTTAAAAGGGTAACATTAAGGTTGATAATGTTCTCAATTGCAGTTATAATTAGGAGATTGAGACTAGCACAAAGGAGAGTCACTTTCAAATAATTATGAACTGGGTAGGATAATGTAATTTATGTAATTTGACAGATTAGAATTGAAGACCCAAAGGTAACATGACTAGCTGAAAAATTGCATAAATTACTTTAAACCTACATAACTAATTCTTGACGAGTGGACAATAGATATACCTAAGTTTTGCCCAAAGGAAAGACTTATGTGATATCAATAGTTCATCATAATTATCAAAACTTTAATATGTATATTGTTTATGCCTTTTTCCGCGTTACTTATGAGATCTTGTCTTAATACCTCTTAAGATCTGTCAAAAAGATAGCTTGCTGTCTGAGGTGGCTGGACTTAGAAGAGAGACTATATTGACTCCTCCGACCTTCTTGAGATCTTACTTGGTTATTGACCAAATGACTCTTTAGTAACGTTACCCTAACACTTAAAGTAAAATTTGGGGCGTCACATGTTCTATCTTATTGCATTAGAATATTTAAAGGCTGTTGAAGATCGACAAGCCACTTGCTGGCACTATTACGGCTGAATTGACAACAATGAAATATAATGGCCACCGAGGAATTTAGGATCACATCCTCAATATGGCGACAAAGTTGCAAAACTTAAAACTTTAGGGATGCAAGTTGATGAAACTTTTCTCGTGCAGTTTACTCTCAACTCACTTCCATCATAGTTCGGTGCATTCAAAATTCACTATAACACCAATAAAGATAAGTGGAGTTTGAATGAGCTGATTAATATGTGTGTTCAGGAGGAAGTGGGGCTGAGGGAGGAAGGACGTCAAACTGCATTGGCTGTAACTCATGGAGTTATAAAGAAAAAGAAGGGTAAGTTTGTAAAATCAAAGAAAAATCCACCAAAGACAAAGAATGAACCTGGGAAAGAAAATCAGGCTCAGAATGGTTTCACTGTCAAGTGCTACTTTTGTGGCAAGAAGGGACATGTGAAGAAAGACTGCAGCAAGTGAAAGGTTTGGTTCGAAAAGAAAGGTAAGAAATTTTCTTTTGTTTGTTATGAATCAACTATTGCTGAAGTACCTTCTAATACGTGGTGGATTGACTCTGGGGCCACGACCCACATTACAAATGACATGCAAGGATACCTGTCAACCAAGAAACCGAAAGAAAGTGAAAGATTTGTCTATATGGGGAACCGTCTCAAAGCTGAAGTCGTAGCTGTAGGAACTTACCGACTGATCTTAGCGACGGGTCATCAGATGGATCTAGAAGACACTTTTTATTTCCTTCAATTTCTAGGAATTTAATTTTGTTATCCAAATTAGATCGTGTTGGATATTCAGTTTTATTTAGTTGTAGAAAACTCAATTTAATGTTTAATTCAATAATGATTGGTTCTGGTAATTTATGTGATGGTTTATATAAAATTACCTTAAATCATGAGTTTGCACAATCATTAGTAACTCTGCATTCGAATATTGGTTTAAAACGTGGTCTAATTAATGAAAAATCCTCAATCTTATGGCATAGACGGTTGGGGCATATCTCTAAAAATAGAATTGAAAAATTGGTGAAGAATGAGATTTTGAAAAACCTAGACTTCACTGATTTTGAGATATGTGTGGATTGCATTAAAGAAAAGCAAACCAAACACACCAAGAAAGGTGCCACAATAAATAATGAGCTTCTTGAGATAATTCATATAGATATTTGCGGGCCACTCAACATCCCATGTCTTAGTGGTGAAAAATATTTTATCACATTTATAGATGACTTCTTACATTATGGATATGTGCATCTAATTCATGAAAAGTCTCAGGCTGTTGACATCCTTGAGGTGTACATAACTGAAGTCGAGAGACAATTAGATAGAAAGGTTAAAATAGTGAGATCAGACAGGGGTGGTGAGTATTATGGTAAAGGCCAAAATCTTGGCCCATTTGCCAAATTCTTAGAAAGAAAGGCATTCATGCTCAATATACAATGCCTGATACGCCACAACAAAATGGAGTTGCTGAAAGGCGTAATCATACACTTAAAGATATGGTTAGGAGTATGTTAAGTTACTCAATTGTATCTATTTCACTGTGGGGTGAAGCTTTAAAGACTGCAATGCATATCTTAAATAGGGTTCCTAGTAAGGCGGTCCCAACAACTCCTTTTGAGTTGTGGACTGGTAGGAAACCTAGTTTAAGACACTTACATATTTGGGGTTGTCCAGCGGAGGCAAGAATCTTTAACCCACAAGAGAAAAAGTTGGACTCAAGAACAATATCTGGATATTTCATTGGTTATCTAGACAAGTCTAAAGGTTACAAATTCTATTGTCCTAATCACAGTACGAGGATAGTGGAGACTGGTAATGCTAGATTTCTAGAGAATGGTGAAATTAGTGGGAGTGAGAAAACACGAGTGGTGAATTTTGAGGAAATTAGGGTGGATGTCCCAACATTTGACCCTTATCAAAAAATTGTTGTACTTCAGACTGTTCCACTGGCTGAGGGAAATAGACAACATAATGAAAATTCTTCACCACCTCATGTTTCACCATTTCATGAAGATACCACTATTGAAAATATTGTAGAACTACCACAACCAGCAGTTCTGAGAAGATTTCAAAGGAAAAGAAAGTCTGCCATTCCAGATGATTACATAGTGCATCTACAGGAATCTGATTTTGATATTGGGATTAACAAAGATCCAGTCTCATTTTCACAAGCCATGAATAGTGATGATTCTTCTAAATGGGTCAATGCTATAAATGAAGAGTTAAAATCCATGGAACAGAATAGTGTTTGGGATCTCGTCGAATTGCCTAATAACTGCAAAAAGGTCGGGTGTAAATGGGTCTTCAAGACCAAGCGTGACGCAAAAGGCAATATTGAATGATTTAAAGCCAGACTTGTTACCAATGGTTTTACTCAAAAAGAAGGCATAAACTATACATAGACCTTCTCTCCAGTATCTAAGAAGGACTCGCTTAGAATCATCCTAGCATTGGTAGCTCATTATGACTTAGAGTTGCATCAAATGGATGTGAAAACTGCTTTTTTAAATGAGAATTTGGATGAAGAAATT
This sequence comes from Camellia granthamiana, assembly GCA_036172215.1. Classification (NCBI taxonomy): domain Eukaryota; kingdom Viridiplantae; phylum Streptophyta; class Magnoliopsida; order Ericales; family Theaceae; genus Camellia; species Camellia granthamiana. The sequence continues at coordinate 102,555,330 of CM069906.1, forward strand.
TATATGGAGTAGCCAGAAGGATTTGCAAAGAAAAGTAAAGAACATTTAGCTTGCAAATTAAAATAAATCCATATATGGCCTTAAACAAGCTTCCAGGCAATGGCATTTAAGGTTTAATTATACCATTACCTTTTTCGGATTTAAGGAAAATCCAGTTGATCAGTGTATATATCTGAAGGTTAATGGGAGTAAGTTCATTATTTTGGTGCTATATGTGGATGATATTTTGTTAGCTAGTAATGACCTTGGCTTATTGCATGAAACTAAGGAATATCTCTCCAAGAACTTTAAAATGGTCAATATAGGTGAGGCAAACTATGTTATTGGCATAGAGATCTTTAGGGATCGATCTCGAGGATTGCTAGGACTATCTCAGAAATGATATATGGATCGTGTTATGGAGAGATTCAATATGCAGTTTTGTTCAGCCGGTGATGCACTCATCATGAAGGGTGATAAATTAAGTGAAAAACAGTGTCCAAGGAAATAACTTGGAAAAAAAACAAATGAAGGACATTCCATATGCTTTGAGACTACAAATCATGCTTTATGGTTGCGAAATTTCATCTCAGGACTTGGTATTGTTGACTCAACTACTAGGCCGCTGAAGATATATTGTGACAATACCGCAGCAGTTTTCTTCTCTAAGAATGGAAAGTACTCCAGTGATTCCAAACACATGGGAGTAAAGTACTTAGTTGTTAGAGAAAGAGTCTAGAAACAACAAGTGTTAATTAAAAACTTAAGCACCTCTCTTATGATTACTGATTCATTCACAAAAGGATTGCCACCAAAGACATACAAAGAGCATGTTATCAGGATGGGTCTTTTAAGCAACCCTTGATGTGTATGGTTAATCGTGAGTGCTTATTTTTATTTGACACTATTTGCGCAATAATAATTTTGTTTCTGTTTTTTCTGTTTCTAAAAGTGTATGTACACATTAATTTTTTTTTTTTAGGTTCCCCCAGGGTATCCCCCGCCGACCGCGGAGACTAGTCCCTTCGCTGGTTTGTAGGCACCTCGAAGGGTGGGACAGCTGGCCCAGGGATTTAAGGCTGCTCCATGCCCAAGGCGGGATTCGAACCCCCCACCTTGGTTAAGGGAGGAGGAGTCCCTTCCACTCCACCACACCCATATGTACACATTAATTTGAATATTGATAAACAGGGAATGTCTTAACAAGACAAATTACAGGGGCCTTTCAGGAAAATAATTATATATCCTGATAATGGACTGGGTTGGTGAAGGTTATCGATGGTGTAGTGCATAGAAGGAAATATGACATAAATGTTATATAACCGCTATGACTCTCATTGGTGATATGAAGTAATCACAGTATTATAGTTTCTAATATATCTGAACTTATTGGCTATTTTTAAAATTCGTGATCACGTGTCAAAGTTTTTAGTGTGGAATCCAATGAGTCAAAAATTTTTATAAGTTGCATATTTTTGGAAAAACTCATAATTGCATCATAATCGGCTTAATGGGCCAAGTGGAAGAATGTTGGATTTATTTTCTAGTGTGACCCAATAGTCTAAATATTATTACATATTTTATTTTATTTGGACTCCACAATTAGATAAAACCAATATTTGAGATCAAGTTCAGTAATTAGAATTTTAATATAATCACTCTTCTAAGATAAGAAAGAAATCTTGATAGATTAGGAATTCTTCTGATAAGAGTTTATCTGGCCCTCTTCTCTCCTCTATATAAGGATGGGTGACTCTCCTTTCATATGATAAGTATTTTTCGATCACTCTAAGTTTTATAGTCATCCTAATTAAGAGAGACAGAGAGAAAAAGGTGAGCTAAGAATTCAAGGTTTAACTATTAGGATTATTTTCTCAACTTCTCTAATTCAATGGCTGACAAAGGTATGTTCGTTTTATTTTGAGTTGTATTGAATTCAAGTTCCTATAAAGTTTAATTCCGCATTATTATTAATTACAGTTCGGATTCGTAGCTCGAAATTCAGAGGCTCGAATTTGGCTCGACACCAAAACGACGTCGTTTTGGTGTCTTCTTTTTTGTTTTTTTGTTTTTTTCCTGTTCTGAAACAGAGGGGATGGAGAAGAAGAAGAAGAAGAAGAGATGGAGCAGGGGAGACATCATCATCAACAACCAATCATCAACAACCAAAATTAAAAAACAACACAACAACTATTCAAATCATCATCAACAATAACAAACCAAACACAGATCTATTCTGTAGATCAACACACAGATCATCAACAATAACAAACCAACTATTATGTTCAAAACAACCATTTCGAGCCATCGTCGAAATCAACACACAGATCATCAACAATAACAAACCAACTATTCTGTAGATCTAATCCCATAAAAAAAATGGTTGTTTTTTTGTTCAAAATCAAAATAAAATAAAAAAAAAACAAACCAAACACAGATCTACAGATCTACATCGTTGCCATCGTCGACCGTCGCCAGCTCTCTCTCTCTGTCGCCATCGTCGACCATCGCCGACCGTTGCCAGCTCTCTCTCTCTGTCGCCATCGTCGACCTCTCTTTCTCTGTTTGCCCTCCCGCTCTCTCTTCTCTCGCTTTCTCTCACACTCTCTCTCCCTCTCCTGTTTTAGATATAAAATGAAAAAAAAAAAAAATTACAAAACGGTGCCGTTTTGAAAAATTGGGCCAATCGAACCTTGCAACTTTCGAGCTACCAACCTTTATTCTATTAATTATATGTATTATTAAATCTTACAAATAAAACCAATAAAGCCTTCCTAATAATTAGTTATCAAAACCTAAGCTCAAGTCCAACAACCATTCAACTACTACATACAACTCCGAGTGGGGAAAAAATAAATCAAACTCCTTTGTATAAAAATTAAATCCAAGATTTCACATCACAACAAATATTATACAACCACTAAGGCCTCATTTGAAAACATACATTTTTAGTTACTTTTTATCTTTTGGACTAAAATATGATGTAAAAAATAAAAAAAAATATATTTAGAATGATTTTTTAATTTTTTATGAAAAAATATACAAAAAATAAAGAGAAAATAGAATCTTTGATTTTTTAATATAAGTCAATGACTTTTTAATTTTTTAAATAATTTTTTACCTTTTAAAAATTAATATTCCCAAATGAGACCCAAATCAAAGGGCAAATTATACAAATAGTCCCTATAGTTTGAGACTTGTGTCACTTTGGTCCCTGACTTTTCAATTGTGACACATTTGACCATGAATTTTGAATCTTGTTTCAAATAAGGACAATTGAAGATACCATTGTTTAATTTCAAGGGCAAAATTGTCAATTTAATAAAATATAAACTAATTTGACAAAAATAAATGTCAAAAAAATATTTTTAATTTTTTTAAAATTATTTTTATTCACCAATGATAAAATTATATAAAATTGATAAAAATTAATAAAAATTACATAATTAATTTTTTAAAATTAATTTTACATGATCATCATCCAAATACATAATAAAAATTAATTTGGTAAAAAAAAAATGTTTAAAAGATTTATCAATTTTACATAATTTATTTTTAGTGGGTAGAAATAATTTTTAAAAATTTAAAAATATTTATTTGACATTTATTTTGGTCAAATTAGTTTATATTTTATCAAATTGACGATTTTATCCTTAAAAAATTTAATAATATCTTCAATTGTCCTTATTTAAAACAATATTTAAAATTTAAAATTTAAAATTAAATATATCACAATTAAAAAATTAAAAACTAAAGTAATACAACTCCCAAATTAGAAGAACTATTAAGGTAATTCACCTCAAATCGTTATCACTCTCTCGCTGTTACATACTTCGATGCCGCAATCAACGTGTACTCCAACTTCCACCATTTGACAACCACAAAAGGAAAGGAAAAATTATAAATAAGGAAAAAAATAAAAAAATAAATCAGACTTTCATCTTTGTAATTAAATTAATCTTAAAATTTTAATTTCATTAATTTAAATCTTAATTTTTTTTAATTTTCAATTTAAATTATCAATTTATTTTCGTTAATTAAAATCAATAAAAAATAATATTTTAGTCATTAAACTCAATATAATTATACATAAAATATCTAAAATATCATTCATTAAATTTAATAATTAAAATATTAATTTTTTTCCCTTAATTTTACTTAACGAAAATAAACAAATAGTTTAAATTTAGATTGAAAATAAATCAAAAATTTAAAATTTAAATTGATAAAATTAAAAATTTAGAATTTATTTTATTACAAGAGCTAAACTTTTAAATTTATTTTATAATTTCCCCAAATGAAATGGACGCTATTAATTATTAACTAATGTAATTCACACCACACTAGGCCTTGTTTGGCATGATTTAAAAAATTCAAAAAGTCACTATTCTATTTAAGTCACATCATCTTATTTAAGTTACATCACCTCTCTAACACATCATTCAAACCCAATTCATATTTCATAAAAAGTCAAAAAATACACTTATTTAAATCATCTCAAACCACCCCTAAGTTTTAACATACATTAAAGAGAAAAAACCGTCCCAACATTTCTAAACAAAAAAGGGGCCCTTTATACCCTACAAATTACTACTACAATAGTCACCCACAACATATTAGCTATAAGCCTATAACAATAGACATAGAAACCATTCCGGAAATCAGAAACAGAAAATACATTAATAGACATTTTTTTTCAATTAACAATTATTAAAAAATCTTATTCATTATATATTTTCTGTGTCTGATTCCGTTATTCTCTATCTGAATGATTTATGTGTTGCAAATTGGCATTGTTATTGCTATAAACAACAAAGTCTACGACAAGAAAAAGAGGAGAAAATTAAATATTAAAAAAAAAAAAAAAAAAGACACACAAATACAAGGTTTAATTGGGTAAGATAGATAGAGTGCGGTTTTAAAAGGTTCTAGTGGCCGAAGTTGCTGCGAAACGATGCAAGAGCTTTGACGGCGGCGGCTCTGAGTACATATTGGTGATAAATAGCGGCTGAAAGTGCTCCCACAAATGGTCCCACCCAAAATATCCACTGTTCATTATTCAAATCATCACCACTCAACCATCACATAATCACAAAATAATAAAGTGAAGATAAATTATAAATACAATTTCTAAAATTTATTTAAAATATAAATTATTCATGTATTTTCAGAATTATATAAATCCTGTAAAGTTATTAATTTCATAACATATGGCCATTTTTATTAATAAATTATCAATTAAAGATATTAAAAATATATTTCAATTAATAATTTAAGTAATTTTATTATTATATAATAGGATAGTTAGATATTTTATTTTTTTAATTAATTTTGTTAAATAAAATATACAAATAAAGAGATATTTGTAATTTTTTAAATCACATGAAATAATTCATATTTTAAGCAAACCTTAGAGAGTATATTTATAATTTACCTTAACGTAAAACATAAATTAATTTTATTTCTTAAATTATCTTATTTTTTCTTTTTCATCCTTAAATTATTGTTTTTATTTTTATTTGCCGTTCAAACAACCCAAATGAAAATAGTTTATTCAAAATACAGTAATGATAGAAACATAACCTAATGGGTAAAAAGTTTATTTTATAATTTTGACAGTCTAAATTATAATCAAACGGCCATCTTCTTACTCATTCTATTTGGAAAGTTACGTTTTTTTTTTTTTTTTTTTTTTTTTTTTTTGTGATTTTTGAATGTTTAATAAAAATATGAGATGAAAAAAATTAAATATGTTTGGAATTTTATTTTTATTTTTATTTTTTGCAAAAGAATGTGCAAATAGTAGAGTGAATGGGTAGGAATCTTTAACTTTGTAGAGTGAATTAGAAAAAATCTTTAATTTTTTTGTATGAGTTAAATTTTTTTTTTTTTGGTGACTTTTTTTATTGAATTTTTATTTTTATTTTTTATTTTTACTAAACTACCCACTTGCCAAATGACCCCTTAGTCGTGTGACATGGGTGGACCTAACTCGAGCAATCCGAGCTCAACCTGTAAATTTTTACTACTTGGATAATATAATTTTAAACTTGCTCAGGACTTGGGTACAAATTTATTGAGCGGGGGTTTTCACAATCTGAACAACCCAATAACTCAAATTCTGCAGTTAATATATATAAATTATATATAATAAACTAAAACATTATAAATTACCTATTGTTCTCTCATCATTTGAATTAAATCGTATTGTGTTGTAATATTTTTGTATCATTTGGTACACATAATTCAAATTAATTTCTTATTATTGTTCGTGTTTGTATGTTTTTTAGATATTTTTTATTTTTTATTTTTAAAAACTGCCATACATTAGGTCAGAAAACAAAAGATAATTTTTTTTGGATTGAATTTGGGTAACCCGAGCCTAGCCCGACTTTATTAAATTAAACTCAGGCTTGGGCTCGGGTTTGGACATATCCCTCTACATTTTGGGTTGAGCTTGGATAGACGATCAACCTGATCAAACCGCTTGAGTTGCAGCCTTAACTATTTTAGATCATTTACATCCTACAGTTAAATACACATTTCTTCGCCACTCCTCATTTCAAAATAATAAATAAAAAGAATTAAGTGTTTAGTTGTATGATTAAATTGTTCTAAATTTGAAATTACACTTTGTCTATCAAATTAGGCTCTAGTGACTAGTGAGTTGGACAACCATTTCCAATTGGACCACGGCAGTTGAAATTAAAAATTTTCAAGTCCCGGGTGCCAAACCACTAGAGAAGATATGGAACCTTTTGAGAGGGTGTCCTAAAGCTAAATCCATTTGGATCATTCTCAAAGACCTTAATGGGTGGCAGAAAGAGAGCAGTAAAACTTTTCAACAATGGATCAAAACAAAAATGAGATGAAAAAGCAGATGCTTGGTACCAAATGGTTCATCATTTTCATTACAGCTTTATGGACAATCTGGAAAGAGAGGAACAAGGCAGTATTTGAAAACCAAACTCAGCCTTCTCACATCAGTTCTAGCATAATTCTATAACAGGCCAAGGAAACACAGGAAGCCTTTCTCAATCCCCTAAATCTTCTTTATTTAGAACCTGTACTAACTCAATGGTCTCTTCCTATTGCAGGCAAACTCAAATTGAACACTGATGGATGCTCTAAAGGTGATCCAGGCCAATCTGGATATGGAGGGCTGCTTAGAGATGAAGTGGGCACCTGGGTGTGGGGATACTATGGATACCTGGGCAATTGCACTAGTCTAGAAACTGAGCTATGGGGTCTGTATAGAGGTCTGACAATCATCATGCAGAATATAGAGACTGATTCCTTAACAGCTATGGAGCTAGTCAAAGGAGGAGCTGAAAGAACATGAATATACAGAGCTCTAATTGAGGATTTTAACTTCATGTTAAAGAGATGCAATTTCACCATCCAGCACACTCCAAGAGAGGCAAATCAGAGTGCAGATGCTCTGGCTAGCATTGGTGTGAACAGAAGGAACACAGGTCTTCCTAGAGGACCCCACAAGCACCATTCAATCCTTTTAGTTGCAGATTTGATTAGTAGTATCTTGAGGGACTACTCCCCCTTTGTTTCTGTTTTGGTTTGTAAAACAATATTTTATCTATCCTAACTTTCATTTGAATTAACCAACTAGGCCTAGGTTAGTTGGCCACCATGCCTTCCTTAGGGTTTAGTCATACAGAGGTCATGGGTTCAATTTCTCTTAGGGGGGTTGAATTAAGGGAGTACAAGCACTTAGGTGCTTTGCCAAGGGTGGGGAGATTTTCTCCCATAGGTGCTAATCTAACGACTAACGACTAACAACTAATATTTGCCGATCAAAAAAAAAAAAAACTTTCATTTGAATAAAAAATAAATAAAAAAAAATTTCAAGTCTAATCAGATAAAATTAGTAGTTTTAAGAATGAAAAAAAAAAATGACAATCAGTCTATTTGATTTTAATTTTTTGAATTTAATTTTTTAGAAATTGAGTTTTTTATTTTTCGTATTTTTTTGTTTTTAATGAATAATTTTAAAATTGTAAGCAATTTTTTTTTTTACTTTTTTAGATTCGCCTTACTTAGATGTATCTAAATATTAAAATATTTGAGAAAAAATATTTTTAAAAATTAATAAATATACAAAAATATGAAAAAAAATTTCGTATTTTTTTTTTTATATTTTTGATATTTAGTGAATTTTTTAAAGATTTTTTTCACAAATGTTATATTTTTGAAGTGTATTTATATTAAGTGTATTTAAAAATTAAAAAAAATATATTTAAAATATTAAAAAAATTCAGTGAAATCAAAAAAATATAGAAAAAAAGGTAAATTTTTTTAAAAAATAAATTCTGAAAATAGAAACCAAATAGAGTGAATAGTTTTTAAGGGATAAAAGTGAAATTAAAAGCAAAAAAATACACAAATTTTTTTTAAATAAAATAAAATAATTGAAGGTACCTGATCATCCCAGATTTTGTCGTTGTTAAAAATGACAGCAGGACCAAAACTCCTGGCAGGGTTGATGCCAGTGCCTGTGATGGGAATGGTAGCCAAGTGCACCATAAACACTGCGAATCCAATTGGCAATGGTGCCAACACCTGTTCCATATCACATAGAATCATAACTCTCAAACTATACTTCTTTTTCTTTTTTGTTTTTTAATAATTATTATTATCAAATAATTTAATTTTTTTATGGATGATATATATTACAAACCCAACAAAATAAATAGTTTAGATCATCAAAACGGACTGATAGTAGATCCACAAGTCCTTTAAATTCTCTCAAATGTAAATTTGAACATGAGAGAAGCTACACTAAAAAAAAAAAAAAAAAAATCAACTTACCTAAACTTTGCCAATCAGAAAAAGTAATAATATTTTTTTGGCATTTACTCATCTCATCAATTTTTTTAGCAATAATTTAAAAAAATTAAATGGTTAATTGTCAAAAAATCTACACTTATGAAATTATATGCTATTTGGTTTATTTAATCTTTTTGGTGACAAGGATACGTCTTAAAACTGGGCAAAAAAATCACCGAAAAGTCATCATTGGTCAACAGCGGTGGCTGGTAGTGGTAAAGTAGATAAATAAGTGATATTAGATATATGAGTAAATAGATAAGTGACATGTGTATAGATAAATGATATTTTAAACAAATAAATGACATATGTGCACATAGGCTACATTCGAACCGGTAGACAAATAGGTATCATTTTCAACCAATAATATATTTTTGACCAAAAAAAATTAAAACTTGAGCTTATTGACCCTATAACTTCAGGACTTCTGATCTAATAAGTGTCCAAATAAAAATTAATTAATTTTATTTTTATTTTAATATCAAACCAAGCCTAAGGGGTGTTTTAGAAAAAAGATAAAAAGTTATATTTTGATTTTTAACCAAATTTTTTGACTTTTTCATAAAGTCATTTAGAAAGTTAGTAAAAAGTTATTTTTTAACTTTTTTGTTTAATATTTGTTTAGGAAAAAATTAGGGATCATGAAAATTTTTTCATGAAAATGATCATGAAAAATTTATGATTCTTCGATTACCTTGATTAGTATGTGGTGCTTTATTTTAAGTACAACCCAAGGATCACAAAACTTTCATGATTATTTTCATGAAAGATTTTTCATGATACCTAGCATTCCTAATTTGTTTATGTTGTCATGTCATCATGCCTTAATGTCAATTGATCAAAATACCCTTATCCAATTTAGAAAATACACATTTTCACCATGTAGCTCATTTTCCACCTATGGTGGGTAGTTTTGTAATTTTCTTTTTGACTCAACCACAATTCCAAATTAATTCATGGCCACAAAAAGCTACTTTTGGTGTTTGAGCATGCAGCCAAAACGCAGCTTATAACTGTGTTTCCAAAGCGAGCCTAAATTACATGGCAAAAAAAAAGAAGAATATATAAAGCAACTTACAGGGACGTGGGAATCACGAGCGTTTCTCTTGGGATCGGTGGCGGAAAAGACTGTGTAGACCAGTACGAAAGTACCAATGATCTCTGCACCCAAGGCTGAGCCCTTGGAGTAGCCAGCCTCCACCGAATTGGCTCCACCTCCAAGCCTGTTGTAGTAAGGCTTCATGAATGCCTTCACCAACCCTACTCCGCATATGGCTCCCGAGCACTGCGCCGCCATGTACGCCGCCGCTCTCAGCAACGTCACCTTCCTTGCGATTAACATTCCAAACGTCACCGCCGGGTTTATGTGACCCCCTGTTACCAGTAACATTTACGACTTCATCAGATAATTCAAATTATTCATAGTTGGCCTAGAAATCCATCAACTTGTCTCTTTTATTAAGCAAGCAAAAAGTTTTACCAGAGGGGATACATGAAGTATTTTAGAAATATTAACCGAAAATTGCATGAAGGAAAAATTTGCTTGGATTTTCGAATATTAATCTTGCTCTTTAATGCATAATGTAAATATTTTTTCGCTTCGAAACAACTTTTACTTTCAAAATCAAAATAACTAGTGAGATATTGAAATATTTGAAGTTTGAAGGGGTTGTGTGGTGGTACCAGAGATGCCGGCTGTGCAGTAAACGAGTACGAAGATCATGCCACCGAAGGACCAGGCGATGCCGAGCAAGCCAACCCCGTCACAAAGTTCTTGCTTTTTGTGACCGATGACCGTGGCGATGGTGACATAGAGAAAGAGAAGGGTGGCTACAAATTCAACAATTAAGGCTCGATAAAAAGACCAACGCTTGAGCTCACCCATGTCCATGAGAGAGGCTGGTGGCGGGTCCACATAGTCCTTCCCATGGTGATGGGTTCGCGCTTCTTCGCTGGCTTCCTTCAACATCTTCCCCTTCTTTCTCTCTCTCCTCTCTTTTCAAATGAGTGAAGTCTCTGAAGATTGTTGGCTCAGAGAATTGGAGGACGAGGAATGCTTGTATTTATGCATGAGAAGTTTGAAGTCTTTATGAATAAAATGAGAGGATTGTTTTGTAATTATTTCGTTTTTAATTTTTAGTTTATATTTATAAAAATTTTAAAAATTAACATAAAAATTTGTTTGATAATTTTTTTGGTTTATAAATGGTTATTTCAATTTATAAATTTGAAAAAAAAAAACGTAAACTCATTTTTACGTTGGTTTTTAAACATAAATTTTTTTTGACTAATAATTTTTTTTAATTAACTTTTTTCAATTAATTTTTTTAATTAATTTTTTTTCAATTATAATGTGTATGATTCCATTGTCATAAATAATAAAAATAAATATAAATGTTTTAGGTTTGAATAAACATATTCTTTAGTTAATATTTTTAAATTTTTTCCAACATTTTGTTCAAATCAAACGCGTTGGTAGTTTATATTTTTCTAAAAATAAATAAAAATCAGTTTATAAAATTTTTATAAACATAAATAAAAAACCTAAACGTTACCAAATGCAACCTAAGAATCCCAAATAAATTATTAAATTTTCTATCAAACTTTTCACATGGGTGTGGAACCATACACATGTGATTTGTGTAAATCTCACACTCATGTGAGAAGTTTGGTAAAAAATTTGATAATTTAATTACAGTCCATAGTATTTTCCAATACAAATTAAATGAAATATACCATTTATGATAGTGAGACCAACTCAAATATATTGACTCAATAATTTAATTAAAGAATTAGACATAATTTTTATGTATGAAGTAAAACTATTAAATAATTGAATAGTCATAAGATTTTTCTGCATATATTAATTATGAATAAATTGTATCAAATTTTTTGATTGATTTTGTGATTAAATTTTGTACGGAAAAAAGTGTTGATATATTGAGAGAGATCATGTGACTTTTTTTTTTTTTTTTTGAGCAGAAAAAGACTATATATATTAATTTGTAGAAGAAGAAACATTCAGGTGAGCCAAACAACTCAAGGCCTGGGGTTGTAAAGCAACCCAATTTACAGGTAACTGTGACAAAGGACATGCACGGGCAACCCAATTTGCGTTGGTTGGGAATCTTATGTTGTCTGTTCTCTATTTTTGTTTTCTTTGGGATCATTTCTTTTTTACTGGGAAAATTATGACTTAGTAGTGTAAAATATATATATATATATAAAGTGATAAATATTAATAATTAAAATTATAGTTTTTTCACTATTGTGTAATAATTTTTTGAAATATACCCTAAATGGTAATTGCCTCTTTTTTATTTATTATTTTTTTTTTTAGAAAGGCCCTTTTTTAATTGGATGTCTGTTAATATATTTACACATGCATCTATTTATGGCGGTTAAAGAACACTATATGTGTATTCAATTTATTTATTTGTTGTCTAATTTATTTTCTCTAGTCAGTTTTTCTTCAAATTTAAAATAATTAAATGTAATGTGTTTGTGTGATTATAAATGTGTGTTTGAATCCAAAAAAAAAAAAAAAAAAGATTATAAACGTGTGAGATAAAAAGACAAGAATTTGAAACTCATCAATTTTTCAAAATTTTCTAAAAGAATTGGACTTTTGTAACTAGAAACAATCCTATCTCTTTCATTTAAATAAATATATATATATATATATTATAAAAGTAGTATTAGTTATTAATATTTCAAATTATATAAATTAATCCTAAAAATATTTTTAAAAAATTTAATAAAGATCGTGTTCAATTCCTTGAAATTGTTTGGTATCCTAATTTCTCTTTGATGTATTGTAACTACTCAGGTAAGTAAAAGTGTTTTTTTTTTTTTTTTTTTTTTCAATCAATGGAAAATTATTTTCAATATAAAGAGAAGGAAAATGACCTACAAACTTACTTTCTAAACTCAATTATATATAAGTGATATAATTGATTGATAATTAGTTAAGATATGAGAGAGTGTTTTGCCATACATGTGAAAAAGAAATAATATCTATAAACCCTAACCTTAATTGTTGCTAGACCATTCTTAGGTTAGGTCCTGTTATTTATTTTTGTCATGTATATTATGTAATTTTATGATAAATGTTACGTATTTTTCTGGTAGATTTATGATAATTTCTAGTTTAGAAATAAATTATACAGTTTTGTAGTAATATTATACATTTTTTTCATCAAAACATTTTTTATCACAGAAAGTTTGCCATTACTATAAAAATATATGATGTTATCACAAGAATGTATAATTTTATTTTTGAATTACAAATTATTATTTTTTTACTACAAAAAATACGTAGGGTGTGTTTGGTAACGTTTACGTTTTCAGTTTATATTTACAAAAATTTTATAAACTGGTTTTTGTTTATTTTTTGTTTATTTTTAGAAAAACATAAACTACAAACGCGTTTGGTAATTGACAAAATGTCTAAAAAATTTTAAAAATATAAAAAAGAGTGAGAAATGGGAAGTGGTGGCAAGTGGCGGCAGAAGATGGCGGTGGAAAGTGGTGACGGTGGGTGGTGGCAGGCGGGTTGGTGGTGGTGGTGGTGGTGGTGGGTGGGTGGGTGACGGTGGCGGGTGGTAACAAGTGGGTGGTGGTGGCAGGTGGGTGGCGGATGGCGGGTGGTGGTGGGTGGTGGTGGTGGGTGGGTGGGTGACGGTGGCGGGTGGTGGGTGGTGGGTGGTGTGTGGTAGCGAGTAGGTGGTGGTGGTGACGGTGACGGTGACGGTGACGGGTGGTGGGTGGTGGGTAGTGGTGGCAGGTGGGTGGCGGATGGCGTGTGGTGGTGGGTAGTGGCGGGTAGGTGGCGGGTGGCGGGTGGTGGGTGGTAACGAGTGGGTGGTGGTGGCTGGTGCGTGGCGGGTGGTGGTGGCTGGTGGCCGGTGGGTGGCGGTGGCGGATGGTGGGTGGTAGCGAGTGGGTGGTGGTGGTGGTGGTGGTGGCAGGTGGTGGTAGCATGTGGGTAGCGGACGACGGGTGGTGGTGGGTGGGTGGGTGGGTGGTGGCGGGTGGGTAGGTGGGTGGGTGATGGTGGCGGGTGGTAGCGAGCGGGTGGTGGTGGTGGTGGTGGCAGGTGAGTGACGGTGGCGGGTGGTAGCGAGTGGGTAGTGGTTGTGGTGGTGGTGGGTGGTAGGTGGTGGTGGGTGGTGGGTGATGGTGGTGGTGGTGGTGGTGGCGGCGGCGGCGAGGGGTGGGTGGTGGCTAGTGGGTGGTCGTGACGGGTGGTGGTGGCGGAAGACGGTGGTGAAAAATGGTGGCGGGTGGTGGCTAGTGTTGAGTGGTAAAAAAAAAAAAAACTGAAAACTCAAAATGGAAACACATTTTTTGTGTTTTCATTTTTTGGCCAAATTTATAAACTGAGACCACTGATTTATAAATCAAAAATTTTACCAAACAAGTTTTTATTTGAGTTTTTAAAATTTTTGTAAATATAAACAGAAAACAAAAAACGTAAGTGTTACCAAACAGCACCGTAATAATGTGGATATAAATCTCTTGAATGGTAGTTGCAAACTGTTTATGATTTTATCTGTTTGTCAAACCATGGGCAATTAAACAGCTAATTGCAATTTCTAGATGCTCAAAGTTTCATCTCTCATTTTTTTTCATAATTCTTGTCAGCTGTCATAAATTGCTGTTTTTCTTTTTGGGCATTTTTCCACTTTTTGTTATTACCATGGCGGGCTTCTAATAGGCTTGGGTTGATTATATATTTCCAATAAGTATTGTTAGGTATCGTAAAAAATCTTTCATGAAAATAATCATGAAAGTTTTTTTTTTTTTTGATCGGCAAATGTTAGTTGTTAGTTGTTAGATTAGCATCTATGGGAGCAAAGCTCCCCACCCTTGGCAAAGCACATAAGTGCTTGCACTCTCTTAATTCAATCCCCCTAAGGGGAATTGAACCCATGACCTCCTTGGGACTAAGCCCTAAGGAAGGCATGGTGGCCAACTAGGCTAAGCCTAGTTGGTTAATAATCATGAAAATTTTGTGATCTTTGGATTACACTTAGAATAAAACACCACATACTAATCAAGGTAATCTAAGGATCATAAATCTTTCATGATTCCTAACTTTTTTCATTTCAAATATTTAGATTGACCTGGGTTTGGGTAGAATGAAAATCTTTTATTAAATAGTGCAAGCCTATCCGGCCGAATGATATCCATTTCTAGTGATTACTTGTGAATGATCGTCGATGAACAAATTTAGTGATCTTGGACAAACTCATTTTGTTTTTAAAACTAATTGAATTACAATTATAATAATAAACATCAAACAACAAATACACAAGAAATCACACTGACTTTTTAGTGCAGTACAAGAATTCTAGCCAAACAAACTTATCTTATTGGTTGACTATTATGTTATTGAGAAAACTATAAACTATATTTTCTAAGTTGATGCAACATTTCTCAATATATACATATCAAGAAGTTTTTTTCAAACTTCATAGTCTCATTTTCATTATGCAAAACATTTTTTTCCATTGATGTAGTGATCATCTTCTGAAAAAATCAAAACTTTCTCCATTTTCTATGGTCAAACTAGTGCTAGTAGGGTGTGCACCCAAAGCAAAAACGTGCGGTTCTATGAGAGAGTGTATTATTTTCAAAAACAGACGCTACAAAATAAGGGAGTGCAAGGAAATCATGGGTTTAATTCACATTAAGAGAGTTAAATTAAAGGAGTGTAAGAGATTATTTGGGGTGTCTTAAATAAGTGTATTTTTTATTTTTTTGGACTAAAAAATTGAGGAAAAAAATATGGATATTTAGGTTAATTTTTTGATTTTTTATAGAAAAATATGTATTAAAAAATTGTATGAATTAGTGTGTAGGGGAAAATTAGAATTGAGAGTTGTGCAGTCATAATTTTTGACTTTTGATGAATAATGATAACTTTTTAATTTTTTGAGTAACTTTTTGACTTTTTAACTTTTTTTCAACTTGTCAAACTTGACGTAAGTACTTAAGTGTTTTATTAAAGGTGAGGAGATTTTTTTCTATAGGTGCTAACAACTAATAACTAACAATTAACATTTATCGATCAAAATAATAATAATAATAATAATAAATTATAATGATTAGATTGATTTAATTTTTAGATAAAAAATTCTTTATCTCCTTGTGATTTTGAGTTGTTGCAGATGACTTCCCTAATATTTGAATATATGCAAATACCTACCTTATAATTTTGAATTAAATTGCAATCGTTACACTTTCTGTCTAAATTAACAAAATTTGCAATACACGTGCCTAGCTCACAAGTAGACCTTTTTTTCAAATAAAAAATTAAAGCCAAATTAAACTAAAAAGACATTTATTCCCTCGTCATCTTCTTATCTACCAAAGCTTAACCGTCCTAACTTAACTCTGCAAACCCTAACCTTCTTTTCTTTTTTTGAACAGGGAAACCCTAACCTATAACTCCATCTTCTCTACCATACTTCCTCACTCACCATCTCCAGCAACGCCATCTTCCCTCCCCAAGTTCCGCTGTCGTCGCCTCTTGCAATCCTAACCATGCACTACAAAAATTTAAAATTTTAGAAATTAAAATTTAGGGACAAAATTATTTTTTAGGAAGCAAATATTTTTATTACTAAAAGTGTCATTATTATATTTTTAGTAACGAAAATTAAAATTTTTTGATGGATTATTATCTTTTTAGGACCAAATTTTTTATCTCAAAAAATAAATCATATTTAGGCCAAATTATTTTGTTCCTAAAAGTGTATTTATTAGTGACATTTTCAAAATTTTGTCGTTAAAAGTTTTGTTTTTGACTTTTCAGAACGACCTTTTAGTGACTACCTTCACGACGATTAAAATTGGTCCCTAAATATATTTTACAACAAAATTTTCAGTTTTAAAAATTTTAATCTTTAGTACTCTTATATATTATAGTGATCGACACCATCCAATCTCCCTTTCCCTCTCCAACCCCCGTCACCACCCGATCTCCTCCCCCCACCACCGGAGTTGTTCCCTCTTCCCTCCGCGACCATCAATCAACTCGAAACATTGATGGAGCAAAGTCTCAACCAGTGTATTTTGATCAATTCCAAGCAAGGACAGAGCCACTTTATAGCCAAGCCATGGCCCCTGTCTGTTTGCCATAACCTATGCATGTATAGTATATATGTTTAATAAAATATTATTTATTTTGACCAAATAAATATTATAAAATAAGTGATAAGATTAAAACGTAGTTGTACAAGCACGAAATAATTTTATCTTATAATTCTGTTGACCAAGTTTGTACTCCTCCAAACGTCGTCGGTTTTACTTCCTGAAAACACAAACGTGAGCTAGTCGGCGGGTGTGCGCCGGAGACCCCTCCGATGCCTAAGTCAGCAAAATAGACAATAGACACAAAAACTCTGTGTATTCTGGAGTAAAAATTGTGATACCTGTTTATAGGTCCTGCTATGAGCTTTTATAGATTTTGCGTGGCACAATCCTAGTAAGATTCTTTTTCTCCAATGTAGAATCCTCCTAAAAATCACACATTCTACTCACTACTAACCAAGTGAGATGATTTTGCACAATCCTAGTAGGACTCTACTCTCCTAAGCAGAGCCCTCCTAGGAGTCTCAAGCTCAAATGAAGAATGTCTATTATAACACTTTGCTTTCTGCCAACCAAGTAAGATGGTTACCTTCTTTGTTTGGGCTGCCATGGCCTAGCCGAGCTATATTACCTCGGTCATATACTCAAGCAATAACGCGGATAGCATTAAGCCGAGCTATACCAAGCCCGGCATCCTCTCTCATCAATACCTCGGCTAACTACTAAGCCCACTTATTTAGGTAGCTCGGTTCAAAGCACCTCTGCCCAGCTTTTATACAACATGGGACCATGCTACGCGAAGCCCATACCTCGGTTCAAAACAAATAGACCGAGCTAATTGCCACCACTCCGGACCGAGCTCACAGAAGCAAGGTCCAGCTGAGAAGCCCTTTTCACTACGGCCCACAGATCGGTCTATTACAACGTCTGGGCCTAGCTCGGCCCTAGTTCACATAAAATCTCCCTCTCAATTGCCCCTTAATTCCATCTGCAGCGCATGATTTGGGATTATTCTTCTCCAGCCGAGCTAAAACGCCCAATCTGACCGAACTAAAACAAGTAATGCCACCGAGCTCATTCTCTACCGGACTACCCATTTACCCGGTTTCAGAAATGTCTTGTCAATTAGCTCGGCACGTCGTTCCGCCTCTCAAGTACATCTAAATCGTTATCTATTCCTTTTAGACACATGGCTTGCTCTCATTGGTCCAATACAACTGTCACAACCGTTTTCGTACTTTGAGAATTTTGAACAGTCCCGCCCATTCCCTGTGCTTTATACAAAAAAACCCTTATTTTTGAATTAACACTTCACTATTCATCTTCTCTTACTCACTCCTTGTGCGTTCTGCCTTTGTTTCTGCATCCTTTTATGCTCCAGCTCTTTATCGTAACATTGGCTCCATTGCTGAAGTTTTGCATACGCTCAGACTGGTAAGTTTGTTTAATACCTCCTCCTACTGTTTCATTTCTATTTATTTCTGTACTCTCAATCTTTAAACTTTATTGTACGCGTGTTTTCACACATTTAGAGTGTTGAATAAATACCATAAACCCAAAACTTCATGCCAAAGCTCAGAAGCACACCAACTGTTTTTGTTTTTCTTTCTTCAAAAACATAACATTTAATCCAAAAATCACACAGCAACCGAACTCGATACTTGTTTAGGTGACTTTTAGTTTTGAACACGACCGAACTAGGAAACCGGCTATAACCCCGTCCACAAACCTTGAACCGAGCTAAGGGTCTTGAGTTGAACTTTCATTGCAACTGAACTGAGAGCTACCGTTACCCAAGTGTAACCGAGCTAGGTTTTTACTATTCTGTAAGTTGACTATTTACTTAGCTCGGTCTAGTTGTCTGGGCATAACACTTCTTATTTCCCTTTTGCAAACTCTACTAGGTTGGCCAGGCACACCTGTGCACCCTGCCCCTAGGTGGCTTTGCTCAACCGAGCTGACCACAGCCTCATCCGCGCCGAGCTAGGCTTCTTTGAACAATTTTGTCATAAGTTATCATGGGTAAATACCGGTTCCTGGTAGACTCACCTGGGGCCATAGCCGAATTTCGGAGGGACTATCAGATTTCGGACGACGTTCATCTCTCCTTAGCCGAACTAGAAACAACACCTTGGGGCAAATCGGGCTTCGTCTCGTTTACCGTAATATCCATTGTAGAAGCCGGTCTTTGATTTCCCGTCCAACCACTCATATGCGAATTCGTTAGGCAAACAAGACTCTGCCTTACCCAACTTTCCACAAACAGTTATAAATAAATGGCATTGCCGAGCTAAACCGCTGGTTTGGCCTCAACCTCGGATTGGCCGAGCTTTTTCACCAATATTCGCTTGGCCAAAATGACGATGGTTAGGTATACTACCTCAGAATAAAAAGAGGCCGAGAAAAGATTATAAAAAGTACACCGGACAAAGACTTAAACGACGATGATTTTTTTTGGGTTTCGGGCAATTTTGAAGATCAGGAGGCCCAAATACCGGGATACAACATAAATTGAAATAAGGGGACTGCTGGTAAGGTTACCTTGGTTCTCCTTTTGTTTTGTTATTTCAGACTATAATTTTTGTCGTGCTAACCAGTTGTTTTACCCTTTTTTTGTGCAGATCTAAACCAACTAAAGTCACAGTACCAGTACGCTAACTAGGACGCCCTTCGCGTCGCACTTCGGTACCGACACCGGGGTTGGGCCGAGCTACTAAACTTCGAACCAACATATAGATATAGCAAAAGGAGGAAAACCAGGGTAACAGATTTCCTTCTCGAACCATCACCAGAACCGAACCCCAACTTGCCACAGATCAACCTCATTCCCTTAACTGAAGAACAAGAAATGGCCAAGCGCCGAGCTGTTCGAGCACTAATCACCGAAACCACTCCAGCCAGCGGGGCTCAAACTAGGACATCACAAGTCGGTTAAACACACGAGGCTGTGGTGGCCCTCCCAACAGTCCGTGCCTCCTCATCCCGACCAAGCAAGCGTGCACGTACTTCTTCGACTGAGCGGCAGCGGTTGATTGATGAGGAGGATCACGTGCTTCCAGAAACAACACCGCTAAGGCCCGAGCCTATCCATACAAATCGAGCTAGCCCTTCAAAGTGGGCACCAAAACTGACTTACAAGAACCGGGCTATTTTAGACACAGACTCGGTTGTTGCAGACAAGGACCATACGCTTGCCTTCAATTTTGCCAAGAGCGTGTGTCTGCCAGCCGACATGGAGCACCACAAGCACTTGACCGAGCTCAAAGCCATACGCTCAGCCACTAAGTCAATGGTGCTGGTAAGCGCTTCCTTTGTTTGTCTTCCACTTTATGCATCTGTTTGTTCGGTTTTAATCATAATCTCTATCTCTCCTATTGCAGGCCATGCAGAAGAACCACGTTGCTCATAAGTGCGTGCTGGAGCTGCGCAAGACAACGCGGTTGGCCATGGCAGATGCTAACGCTAAGATGGCCGAGCTGAATGAGGCCGAGCTGAATGAAGCCAAGCAAAAAACGACCGAGCTTGAAACCGAAATCACCCGATTCATCAAGCTGGTCAACTCGGTCGAAGCTGATAAGCAGAAGGCCCTGGCCGAAAAGAAAGACCGCTATCTGCGCGAGCTGGCCAAGCTTGAGAAGAAAAAAGATGCTGAGATAGCCGAGCTGAAAAAGAGTGCGAAAGATGCTGAAGATAGGGACTACAAAGAAGGGGAGGCCACCTACATCCTACAATGTGAAGCTGCAAAGGATATATTTTTCAGATGCGGATAGAAGGCTGCTGTGTCAAAGCTCGGTTATGGCCAAGAAACCGAGGTCTTCCAGAACCCTCCTCCCCACTTCATTCCCAGTTATATGGCGGACTATGCCAATGTTGTTCAACAAAAATTGCTCCAACTAGGGGAGGAGGAGGAGGCATTCCCAGAGCCAATCAACGCCCTTGCTGCCACCAATGATCACGGTCTCCAAACTAATCAGTTAGCTTGGGTGGATCCACCGGTGCCCAATACGGTTGAAGATGTGGCTGTGACCGACTTACCTGCTGGAACCGGGCTACTGAGTGATGAAGCTCGAGTTGACCTGGATGCAGATCTGGACGATCTATTCACTTGATTTTGTATTTTCTTCTTTTGATGCCAACTTTTTGAAAGAGTTTGTAACCGGGCTGAAGCCCCGGCTCTTGTAATGCAGTAATCTTGAATGAAATTTGCTTATTTTTCCATTCTTTTCGTCCGGTTCATAGCTTGCTTATGTTTGTCCCTCAACTTTATTTGGCATGTCTTGAACTTTTTTGGCCAAGATAGCCATCTCGGTTTTTTAGCTTTATAATTTGCTAACCTTGTTGTGTGTTGGCCCAGTCTTATCTCGGCTGAAGAGAAGTAAAAGTTGGACATACCTGTCAACTTTCTTCAGCCTATATCTTTATCTCGACTGAGGAGAATTAAATGTTGGTCATACATGCCAACTTTCTTCAACTTAGATCCTTATTTTGGCTGAAGAGAACTAAAATGTTGGTCATTTCTGCCAACCTTCTTCAGCCTAGATCCTGATCTCGGCTGAAGAAAGCTAGATGTTGGTTATTCTTGCCAACATTCTTCAGCCTAGATCCTGATCTCGGCTGAAGAAAGATAAATGTTGGTTATTTCAGCCAACCTTCTTCAGCTTAGATCCTGATTTGGGCTGAAGAGAGCTAAGTGTTGGTTATTCCAGCCAACCTTCTCCTCAGCCTAGATCCTGATCTGGGGTGAAGAAAGCTAAGTGTTGGTTATTCCAGCCAATCTTCTTCAGCCTAGATCCAGATCTAGGCTGAAGAGAGCTAAGTGTCGGTTATTCCAGCCAACCTTCTTCAGCCTAGATCCTGATCTAGGCTGAAGAGGGCTAAGTGTTGGTTATTCCAGCCAACCTTCTTCAGCCTAGATCCTGATCTGGGCTGAAAAGAGCTACATGTTTGGTCATTCCTGCCAAATTTCCTGATTGCCGCTTGCTGGCAATGACTGAGAACAATTTTTACAGTAGAAAGAATAGTGCTAAAAACTACTTCTTTTATTTGAAAAAAGGAAAATTACAAGTATTTAAAAACTAAAAATAAAAATAATTTGAGATTGGCAGTGTTCTATGGCCTGGGAATAGCCTTGTCGTCTCCATCTTCCAAGTGATATGCTCATTTTCCTGCTAAACCGATTACTTTGTATGGTCCTTCCCAGTTAGGTCCTAACTTGCCATCTCCAGGTATCAAAGTGTTACCCATTACTTTGCGTAATACCCAATCCCCAATCTTGAATTGCTTGGATGTACTGTCTTGTTATATTTTCTGGATAGCTCCTGCTAGTATGAGGCAATGTGAACTAGAGCTCTTTCTCTTCTCTCTTCTGCAAGGTCGAGTTCCAAGGTTATAACTTCTCCATTCAAGTCTGGGTCAAAATTTTCACTTCTAATAGAGGGGAGGCCTACTTCTAGTGGGATTACTGCCTTCATGCTATAGGCTAGGGAAAAAGGCGTTTCTCCAGTTGATCACCGAGGTGTGGTGCGTTAGGCCCATAAAACATGATGAAGCTCCTCAGCCCATTTGCCTTTGGCCCTTTCTAACCTTTTCTTCAAACCATCTAAGACAACTTTGTTTGATGCTTCTGCTTGGCCATTCACTTGAGGGTATGCCGGTGTAGAGTTGTAGAATTCTATCTTGTATTCCTCGCAAAAGCCCCTGAAGATTTTGCCATTAAACTGGGTGCTGTTGTCAGATATTAGGGCCTTGGGTATGCCGAATCGAGTTATCATATTCTGCCAGACGAACTTCTTAACATCTTTCTCCTTTATTGATATGAGTGCTTCTGTCTCCACCCACTTTGTGAAGTAGTCTGTTGCTGCGAGAAAGAACTTTCTGTTGCCAGGTGCCGTTGGAAGTGGTCCCACTATGTCCAGGCCCTACATTGCTAGGGCCCATGGGCTAGTTAATGGTAGAAGCTCTTTGGCTAGTTGATGTATTTGGTGTGCGAACTTCTGACATTTTTCACACTTCTTGACATATTTCTCAGAGTCTGCTTGCATGTATGACCACCAGTATCCTTGCGAAATTGCTCTGTAGACCAATGATCTTCCCCCTTGGTGGCTTGCGCATACCCCTTCGTGTATCTCGAACAAAAATGCCTTGACCTTACTAGAATGGACACATTTCAGGTAAGGTCCTGTGAAGGATTTTTTGTACAGCGCCAATGACGGAGAGAGCCAAAATCGCTATGATTTTGCTCTGATTTTGTTGGCCTCTTTCTTTTTTTCAGGCAAGATACCGTCTTTTAAGAATACTATAATGGGAACCATCCATGAAGGGCCTAGTTCAGCATAACATACCTCAGCTACTTCAGGTTCTTCAATGCTTGGTCTGGGTAGAAAGTCGATCAGTAATGGATGTGGGATAGATGTATCTGCCATTGAAGCAAAACCTGGTAGTTCGTCTGCTCTATTGTTCTCTTCTCGGCCGATTTGCTCTATCCGCACTACTTCGAACTTTATGATCTTCTTTCTAACTAACTCTTGGTACTTAGCCATCCTCTCATCTTTCGCCTCGTAGTCGCCTGAAATCTGGTTTACTACTAGCTCGGAGTTACTGTAAACCATTAGTTCGGTGGCCTTCATGAAAAGTGCTGATTTTAGACCTGCTAAAAGTGCTTCATACTCCGCCTCATTGTTTGAGGCTAGGAAGCCAAGATTGACTGCTTGTTCCACTATTAGGCCATCTGGTGAGATGAGGACTATGCCAAGTCCTGCACCGTGCCTATTGGATGCTCCATCTACGAAGAGCTTCCACATCTCTTCGATGAATAGTTTCTAGCAAGTAGAGGGGTCAGATGATGTCTTGGGGTCATGTGTGTTGCTAATGTTTTCTTCTAAATCCATGCCTACTGTTGAGGTTTGCTGTTCACTATCTGATTGCCCAAAGTTTTTACTTGTTGATGGATCCTCGTTGGAAATAGCATGGTTTGCCCCTTTCCTTCCTGCCTTCAATTCGATATGGCTTGGAATGTTGCTGGGTATCTTGTTTTGGGGGCTGCGTAGTTCCTACGGCACTTTCCATCTCCATTTCAGTTGTATCGGTCAAGTCAACTAGGCAGATGTGATGCCTTCCTAGTGTGAACTCAGCCACAAAGTCTGCTAAAGCCTGAGCTTTTATTGCTATTCTGGGTTGAAACTTAATATCGAACTGTCCCATATCTACTGCCCATTTCAAGATTTGTCTAGAAAAGTCCGCCCTCTCGAACAAGGCCTTTAATAGGAAAGCTGTTAGGACGATTATGGTGTGGGTATGGAAATAATGCGCCAACTTTCTTGATGCCATCATCAAAGCTAAGGCCAAAATTTCCAATGGTAGGTACCTTGTTTCAGCGTCCAGCAAGGTTTTGTTAACATAAAAGATAGGTAGGTGTTGGATTCTTTCTGCTCTGACCAACACTGCGCTGACTGCATGCTATGAAACCGCCAAGTACAAAAAGAGCTCCTCTCCTGGTGCTGGGGTTACTAATAATGGAGGAGAGGTCATGTAGTCCTTCAGGCTCACTAAGGCATGGTTGCATTCTTCATTCCACTCAAATTTGGCTTTCAAAGCTTAGAAGAATGGTCGACATCTGTCTGACGATCAACTTATGAACCGATTGAGTGCGGCTGCTAGGCCAGTGAGATACTGTACCTCTTTGACTATGTTAGGCCTCTTAAGTTCCTGGATTGCTTTGATCTGAGAAGGGTCAGCTTCTACACCTCGGTTGGTTACCAGAAAGCCTAGGAATTTGCTTGATCCTACACTGAATGCACACTTGGATGCGTTTAGGCGCAACTTGTTCTTCTTCAGAATTTGGAACATTTCACCTAGGTCCCTGAGATGGTCCTTCTCATCCTTGCTTTTGACCACCATGTCATCTATGTAAGCCTCCATTGTTCTTCCTAACAATGGTTCAAACATTTTGGTGATCATTCATTGAAATGTTGCCCCTGCGTTCTTTAGGCCAAAGGGCATGACCTTGTAACAGTACAATCCCCTAGGTGTTGTAAATGACGTGACCTCCTGGTCTGGTTCATACATAGCGATCTGATGGTAACCTCTATACGCATCAAAGAAGAAGTCGATTATGCCCTATCGTTAGGTCCACCAGTTGGTCTATCCGTGGCAGGGGGAAGCTGTCATTTGGGCATGCCTTGTTGACTGTTTTGTAGTCCACGCAAACACGCCACTTTCTGTTCTTCTTTGGCACTATTACAGTATTGGATATTTACTTGGGATAGTGCACTTCTCTGATGGCTCCTGCCTCCAGCAAGTTTCCTACTTCCTTCGCCACTATCTCCGCGTGGTGGAGTGTCAATCTGCGAGTGCGCTGTATAATTGGTCTGGCATTTGGGTGGACGTTAAGTTGGTGGCAGATGAACTTAGGGTCAATGCCAGGCATGTCATATGGTGTCCAGGCGAACACTTCGATGTTTGAGATTAAGAATTCCATAATCTCAGTTCTCTCAGTGCTGGACAAAGACGAACCGAGCAAGAAGAACTTTTCTAGGTCTTTTTCATCTATCCTTACCTCAACCAAGTCCTCCACTGCCTTCTGCTCTGCTACTTTGCCGACATCTGTAAACAGTTCATTGTTCTCTGGCTCTTCCACCATCTGGACGAACCTTTTTGTGGCACGGCTGCCGTTTACTGTGACGAAACACTACTTCGACATGATTTGGTCTCCTAAGACCTCTTCAATCACGCCGGTTTTGTTAGGGAATCGTAATGCTTGATGGTAGGTTGACGCCACTGAGCGCATGGTGTGTAGCCATACCCTTCCCAAGATGATGTTGTAGGTGAAAGGGACCTGCAATACCCAGAATTCCACCTGTTTTGTTACGGTTCCTGCCTTGACTGGGAGGATTATCTTACCTACTGGCCATTCTGGCATTGAGTTGAAACCAACGAGGGGAGATGTTGCAGGTGCTAGGTTTTTGTCCTCCAATTTCAGTTGTTTGAAGGTCTCGTAGTACATTATCTCACATGAGCTTCCTTGGTCAATTAGAATCCGGTTGATATCGAAATTCTTGACGCGCAACGAGACCACCAGTGCGTCATTGTGAGGGCAATGTGGCCTTGCTAAGTCCCTGTCTGAAAAGGATATGACATTCGTGGCTTCTGTTCTGCCCATTTTCACGGCTGGTTGCGCACTTAGTACCTCTCTCAAGTGCTTAGCCTTTTTGATTATCCCCCTGAGCTCATATACCCTCTCAGGTTCGACGACTCCATGTATGACGTTGATTATGCCTTGGGGTGGACCGTCAATCGGCATCCCGTTTGGTTTGTTGGGGTCTTGTGGGGCTGGCTGTGTTCCCCCTTCTATATACTGGTCCAAGTGTCCAGCGGCCACTAACTCTTACAAATGTTGCCTTAGTGGTGTACAATTCTTAGCGCGGTGCTCCTTTTTTATCATGGAAGGTGCAACGGGACCTCTTGTCATAGCCCCTATGTGCCTCTCCCAACTTGGCTGGTCGCCGAACGAAGGGTTCATTCTGTATCTCGCTGAGAATCCGGTAGATAGGTTTATTGAATATGGTGGTGATGGCAGTGTGGACTCTTAACTTCCTCTTTTCTGGGTCCTCTCGGTTGGTGCGTCTGTCTTGCCCATTCCTGCTTGGTTGTTCCACTGTGTTGACTTTCGCTGTAGTCTTTTTATCTGGCAGTATTGTTGTGCCAGATTTTGCTTTAGCACAGGCGCTATCTTCTTCTACTCGGATATGTTGATGCACCCTCTCCATTAGGGCCTCCATCGTGAGGGGTGGCATCATTGTTATCGAGTCCCTCAGTTTGTTTCCGACTGGTAGACCCCTTTTGTATTGTGCGATGGCGAGATTTGTAGGGTAATCCCTAATCTGGTTGAAAGTTTCCCAATATCGACTGTTGTAAGACCTTAATGTCTCTTTTTTTCCCATGTCAATGGAGAGTAACTGATCAATCTCTACTGGTGTCTTGGTGTTCGTTCTGAATCTAGTCACGAACGCTTCTGCCAATTGTGCCCATGAGGTGATACTGCCTTCTAGTAGCCTTTCGAACCAGGTTAGATCTAGGTCGTCGAGGCTCAATAGGAATAGGATACATATTAGGGCCTCGTTCCGCTGGTATATTGCCATAACCTGGCGAAAGTGGCTTAAGTGCATGTAGGGGTCTGTCTTCCCCTCATAAGTAGTGAATTTGGGCTGGTGGAAGCCTAAAGGTAGTGGTACATTTTCTATCGCCGGAACAAACGGCGAGCTTTGTAACCTTGCTAATACCTTGTCCGTTGGTTCATAAGCAAGGCGCGGCATTGGCATCCCTACCTCGACACTCCCATGTGTCCGAGGGGCCAATCGTTGCAATGCTGAAACCCTGCGGGGGTCGCGTGCCCTGGCGTCTTCCTTCCATTAGGCCCTCTCTTCGAGCACCGTTTGTAAGTCCGCTGACCTAGGCAACTCCGTGTGCCTAGATGTCGTCTGGTGTGTATGTGAGGGGTAATAGCTGCTTCCCTCTATATACGACCTTTCAGTCTCGTTTTCTTAGACCTGGAGTGACGAGTCCTAGAAGTCCTTGATTGGGTGTCACCTGTTCTAAGGCTCCTGCTTTCTGCTTGTGATGGCGTGGTATGCTTGTCACGATCTTCCGGGTGGCGAGGGGGCGTGTTACCTTTGCCCCCCCTCTCCTGTCGCCACCCATTTTTCCTTTTATCTAGCGTTTCAATTGTTTCCATGTCTGCCGTCATCCTCCTGATTAACTCGTCTTGCTCCCTCACGCAATCCTCTAGAACTTGAGGATCAAGCCTCCGCCTTTGTCTTTCAAGACTTTGAGAGCGACGGGGGCTATTGCCCCGTCTCTCCCTAGTGTCCCTCCGGGAGTTTTGTCACTGGGGGTTCTAAATCTGCCATGGGTGGGATAGGAGGTAAACCTTCGCGCCACCCACCCCCGTTTGACGTCTATCCATCAATAGCAGATTGTGGCAAGTCTTCATTGTGCGCCATTGCTTTCAACTAGAGAAGAAAACTTGGTCAAGAGGTTTCGTTCTTTGTGAAATTTCCCACAGACGGCGCCAATTGTACGAGCACGAAATAATTTTCTCTTATAATCCTGTTGACCAAGTTTGCACTCCTCCAAACATCGTCAGTTTTACTTCCTGAAAATACAAACGTGAGCTAGCTGACGGGTGTGCGCCGGAAACCCCTCTGATGCCTAAGTCAGCAAAATAGACAATAGACACAAAAGCTCTGTGTATTCTGGAGTAAAAATTGTGATACCTGTTCATAGGTCCTGCTATGAGCTTTTATAGATTCCGCGTGACACAATCCTAGTAGGACTCTTTTTCTCCAATGTAGAGTCCTCCTAAGAATCACACACCCCTACTCACTACTAACCAAGTGAGATGATTTTGCACAATCCTAGTAGGACTCTACTCTCCTAAGCAGAGCCCTCCTAGGAGTCTCAAGCTCAATTTGAAGAAATTGTCTATTATAACACTTTGCTTTCCGTCAACCAAGTAAGATGGTTACCTCCTTTGTTTGGGCTGCCACGGCCTAGCCGAGCTATATTACCTCAGTCATACACTCAAGCAATAACGCGAATAGCATTCGGCCGAGCTATACCAAGCCCGACATCCTCTCTCATCAATACCTCGGCTAACCACTAAGCCCACTTATTTAGGTAGCTCGGTTCAAAGTACCTCTGCCCAGCTTTCATACAACATGGGACCATGTTATGCGAAGCCCATACCTCGGTTCAAAATACATAGACCGAGCTAATTGCCACCACTCCGGACCGAGCTCACAGAAGCAAGGTCCAGCTGAGAAGCCCTTTTCACTACGGCCCACAGATCGGTCTATTACAACGTCTGGGCCTAGCTCAGCCCTAGTTCACATAGAATCTCCCTCTCAGCAATAACTAATTTCGTAAATTAAAAAGGAAATTGCTAAAAAAAAATAGTACAAATTCAATTATAGATGAATTCCGTAATAAAAAAAGAATACCAAGTTCAATTTTGAAAGATGCAATTGAAGCAAAAAAAATATATTTAGTTTTGATTTATTGATTTTTTGCCTCTTTTTTTTTAAAGTATCTTTGTTTATATTGACTATTTGATATATTTTGATACGTTGCAATGTTCAAATTAGAATCTATAAAAACGTAAATGTAATTAGAGTTGGACATACATAATGTTTGGTCACCCTATCTTGAAATCCTGACTCCGCCTCTATTTCTAAGCATTGACCATGGATCAGGTCCAAGCACTGATAGACAAAGCCTCTGTATGCATATATTAAATTTTAATTGATTTGCTTTGCTGATCTACTTCAACTTCAACGATGATAGATTCTGATCGTATTCTCTATTGTGATGATTTATATGTTCAATTCAATGTAGATTGGTTGATTATGTGAATAACCCTATGTGTGTATATATAAGTATTGTAAGAAATGGTTTGGAAAAAAAATAGATTTTTCTTAAACTTTGGTCTAATTTTTAGGTGGGACTCATGTACCAAATTGGCGGGTTCAAGTGGCAATGCGTTCTATGCCACGTTATGATTCACGTAGTATATTTGGTTGTTCAAAACCATTATTGAGTGAATAGAAAATTGATGCCAAAATGGACTCCAAGAAAATGGTGTGTTTTGTAGAATTTCCTTAAAAGTTTGAGTTAAGGTTGTCTCACATTGGTTTGATGGGCAAACTTTGTGTGGGTTTATAAGACTTGGGTTTGGAACTTAGGGAGGGCCCCAAGGAGTACCCAAGTTTTGTGGAAGGGTGAGGTTATGAGCAAAGTGAGCTAGACCCAATAGACCTAAAACAAACACACACGACGCTGCCGGTCGGGTGGGTTGTAAGGTTGGGTCCCCAATACTAATTCTTTTTGGGCCAAAAACATTTGAATTTTATTTGTTGTTTGGAAAATAAATTTCGTCCAATTTTGTTTTCAAATTTCGGATTGGAAAAATTCAACGAACAGATTCAAATCTGTTCAGTTCAAACCCAACAGGTTCCTACTTGTTTAATTTAAATTCAAACAGGTTATGTATCTGTTTAATTCAAACCGAACATGTAATATACCTGTTCAAACAGGTTTGGTACCTATTGAATTCAAATCTGAAAAACCACCATTGCATCTATAAATAGACAAGTCCCTAATTTGGATTTTCACTGAATTTTCGCTCTCAATTTTGCTATTGCTCTTTGCATTTTGCTGCATTATTTTTCCTGTGAGAAAGAGTGTAAACACAAAGTGTGTTCGTTGTGCGAATAGTTTGTAGTGCTGTTACTATTTGTTGTTGATCAGTTTATCTTAGGAGATAGACATCTACAATCTGAAAGTACCGAGGAGAGGACAAATCTATCTTAAGGACGCAGTGTTAAACACTGGACTTAATCAAAATTTTGTTCGAGAAATTAATAAAGTAAGTAATTAATTTTTGATGGGTCGTTTCATACACCAAATATAAATACTAAACTATACCAAATTCTTTTAGAATAATGGCAAGTCCAGTTATCGATCCACATGAACAATTATGAAATTAAACTAATTTAATTACTAAATTCCTAAATTAATTTTGATTAAAAAGATTGAGAGATGTTATGACTAAACAAGAATTAAATTAAATTGACAATTCAACGCAGGGTTTGAGATATTAATTTTTGGGAAAAATCTAGGGCAAAGAATTCACCACTAACCACATAAATGAGATTTAATATCATTCATCGATTGTAATTCGGTTTGAAATACCCAATATTTCACAATTACAAGTTTGAAATATTGATCAAGAGGGTTGTTGCATTCAACGTATAGGCACAAATCATCCCGAGTAGCATAAGTCGTTTGTTCTAAACTATGGTAGCAACATGACCCGTCTCTCGTAGCATGACTCGTCTCGTACTTTGAACACAAACACGAAGAAAATTAATGTATGAAAAGTATTAAACAATCACAGAGAGTAAAATACTTGAAGAGATCAAAAGAACAATTATTATAAACTTCTAAATCATCCATACATTTATTCAAACCATTTCACAATCAAATCTTAAGAAAAATCCTTTTACATGGCTAGGGTTTCATCAAAACCCTAGAAAAGAAGAGCCTAGCCACTCATGGAGGAGTGGGAAGAGGTAGAGGAAGAAAAAGTCACCATGGGAGACATTCTTCAAACTTCAAGTCCTTTTGTTTCAAACCTTAGCCTCTCTCTCCCTTTTCTCTGAAATATTTTCCAACCCTAGGTTAGCCTATTTTTCTTCCTTTTATTCTCAGCAGAACAAACTCAAAATTCTGCGCACGCATCCCTAGGTAGGCCACTCGAACGGTGGAGCTTGGCCACACGTGAGGTAAGGTGGCCGGCTCGGATTTTTCACTTCTTGCACAGAGAATCTGCTTTCGCGCCCTTTTTTTAATTGAATTTGCTTATTTACTACCAAATCTATACAAATGCACAAAACACATCACCTCCACCAAATAAACAAAATTGAAAGACTATAAATGTAACTTAGGTGACCTCAATGTGGTACCTTTTGGCCCACATCACATCTCCTAACTTATATTTTGCTAGTCCTCAAGCAAAACAAAAGAAATAAGAGAAGTAAAATAACTCTAAACCACTTTCGTAGGAATCATGATTGCATTTAGCATATGTAACAAGCCTTTCAACCACAAGGTTACCCCAAGTGGACGAGTATAGTCTTGTGAGAGTTTCCAGAAATAATACCCATAAACATCAACATATTCATATATGTTAAACAACAATTAACCACACTATGCCACCAAACAATCAACTTATGTGCCACTACAATGTGATATTAAGACATGATGAGTCATTGAAGGCACAGTGGACAAGCATAAATGAATCTATTGAGCAAAAACCACAATTCAATTAATACAAAAGTTAAGTCCCCTGTACTTGTGAATGCTAATAAACCCATCACTAGTGCCCTTGGTGTAAAATGCATTCCCTATAACTAGTTAACTGTTCACTATAATAGTCCAGTGTAACTCACAGTAACACCCAACATATATAGAAAAACTAAACTTTTGTAACCAAGATTCTCATCAATATATATATATATATTTTATGCAATGTCCTGATCCATTAAGCTTTCTAATCAACCCATGTAATAAGCATTGGGCCAATGACTCCCAAACCAGACGGTTTTAGGGCACTAGGTGTGCAGACACCCCTACGAACTTAATAACTCGAGCTAAAAAGGCTACGAACCTGAACAAGTCTTTATTTTTCCTTAACTGTGCAATGTCTAGGTCCCTTAAGCTTTCTAATTAGCCCATGTAGCAAGTATTGGGCCAATGACTCCCAAACCAGACGATTTTAGGGCACTAGGTGTAGAGACACCCTTACGGGCTTAATAACTCGAGTCAAAAAGGCTACGAACCCAAACAAGTAAAGTATTTATTTATTTTTTTTTTTTGAGAATCAAAGCTACTCATTTATTTTTTTCTACAACACCAGCAATTATCAATAATGTACACTATGGATTAGAATAGAGGAGCCACCGCTATGAAAGTGTGTTCATGTGAATTAAGGCATACTCATGACAAGTGTACTAATACCACAAATACAAATAACTCTCCTAGTGCAAACATCACATGCGAGTATCTACCCAATAAATCCTTTTCATACAAGTCCACTATGTTGCCCAATTAATAGATGCTTATATCACTATCACACTAGCACAAAGTGAACATCAAGTGAAATGGTGCAATCAAGTGCAGAAAGTACAAACATGAATTGTTTTTATAAAAACCCTCACCTCCCAACTGGAATACAACATTGGCCTCAATGTGAGCAACTGGAAAGTAGATAGTAAAATGAGAGAAAGAGGATCTTACCAGACGGCGTAGCGCACATCCAACGAGGCAAGAACACACCAAACACACACACATACTTTTTTTTTCTTTGTTTTTTTGTTTTTTCTTTTTTGTTGTGAACTGCATAGGATAAAAGGAAAAGAAAAATAAAACAACAAAAAACAAAACAAAACAAAAATAAATAAATAACTAAAACAAAGAAAATACAACGAATATCACTGATTTGGATCCGGTGGTGGCGAAAAATGCTGCTCAAATAGGGCATGCATCAGCGTCCGAGTCTCGAACGCCTCATCTTCAACCCTAGCGCCAAGTTGATCAAACCGCTACTGGCTTGACTCCCGATATGCGCAGAAGTCAATTTGTAAAGATGCAACTGACTGCTGATACCCATCAAAAGCCATCTGCGAGTGATCCCGACATGCCTGATAGTCTGCCTGGAGATCAACCACAGATTGTTGAATAGCGGCTTGATTATCCAAAAGAGCATGATATTGCGCTTGCTTCATACGGAATGGCGATGACGTCGGGGCTGGTGCGGCGGGCTCTACTAGAACATCATTAGGATTGGCCGGGGCATCGGGAAGGAGTAGTGGAGGCGGCAAGTGAGCAGTGGTTTCGCGCCAGTGGGTTTTACCATAAAGCGTTCGGGGTGGAAGCTAAACCTCATTAGGTTTGAGTGGGTATGTCCCTTGGTTTTTTATGAGTGTAGTGATGAGGTTGGTGAAAATGAGGGCCTATGTAGAATCGCCTCGGGTGTTGCACAACTTGACTTCATTAAGGATACAGACCATCTGGTTGAAGATCAAAATAGGGATGTCAACCCAAAATCCGAAGTCAAATCGGTACAAGGCACGGAGGAAGTCCCCTTGCCACTCTTCCTCTTGGCCTAGATGGATGGCGTCGAAAGAAGTCCACATCAAATGGTGTGTCACAGGCAATTGGTTTGTTGGCCCAAGTGTCAGTTGGTATATCCCTAGTAACGATGTTAGCATTGCGAGGCCATTTGGATGCTCGGTGAGATGATATAGACATATCTGCACAAAATAACACAACCAACACAACAAAAAAACGTGGAACTATTATATCAGCACTCGCCAAATAGCGCATACATATACAAATCTCTCAAAACCTAATTGTCATCACACCACCGGATTACTTTTATTTCAAATATATATTTTTTTAAGTAATTTTTTTTTTCATTTTTCATTTTATTTTATTTTTTATACTACCCTAAATTAACTTAGACTAAGTTAGTATGAAAGAAAATTGACAAACAAAAATATGAAATACAAGGACTAAATAAGTAAATTAGTAGAGAAAAAGAGAAGAAAATAAAATAAAATAAAGTAAAATAAAAAACAGAAAATAAAAATAAAAAATAAACCACTAACCAATTAAACTAACAATTAAATCATTAAAAAAACATAAAACTACATCACTAACTAAACAATTAAAACAAGAATATAAACAATCCACTAACCAATTAAGCTAACAATTAAATGGAAATTAAAGAAATAAGGACCACTAACTAAACAATTAAATTAAAGAACTACATTATACAAAAATAGACTACAACAAGCTAAATTATTATTATGATTATTATTATTGGTGGACCTTTTTTTTTTTGGCCGTATATGCACCGGAGATAGCCGCATGTGCAGTAGTTTATTGCTTGGTTGCCCAAAACTTTTTTTTTTTTTTTTTTTTTTGTAAATGTTAGTATGGGCCGCACGTGCGGTGGTCAGTTCCTGCTAAGCATTTTTTTTTTTTTTTGGAGGGGGGTAAATGAGAGGATGAAGATCATGGCCAATGATGATGAACAAGGCTCAAAAATCACTATGAAACTACTAATGAACTAATATTACAAGTGAAAACTAAGAAATCTAAGCAAAAATAGGGTGATTACCTTAAGAAAAAGTTTGAAGAAAAGAAAGAAAGAAGAAGATGTAGATTTTCCCCAAAAAAATGGCCGCCGGAAAGTCGCCGGTCGGAGAAGATGGTGATGCTCCGGTGGGAAGGTGGTGGTGAGAAAAAGGTGAGTGAAGGTTGAAGGAAGCAGGGTTGATGATGGTGGGACTTTGTGGGGTTGTGAGTTTGTGAGTTTGAGAGAGAGAGAGAGAGAGAGAGAGAGAAAAGAAGATGTGAAGGTGGGTCTAGGGTTTGGCTTAAAAGTGCGTATATATATATTTTTAATAAAAATAAAATAAAATAAAATAAGTAAATATAAATAAATAAATAAACAAATAAAAAAAATGCACAAAATATTTTTTTATATATATGAAATAAGTAAATAAAAATAAATAAATAAATAAAACTGAATTTTTTTTATATATATAAAACAAGTAAATAAATAAATCAATAAATAAAATCTACAGGGTTTTTTTTATTTATATTTATATTTATTTATTTATTTATTTTTGTGGACTGCTCGTACGCCCATGTGGGTCGCGTGAGCACTGATTTATGAGCCGCTTGTGTAGTGCAACTTTTTTATTTTTTTTAAATTTTTTTTACAAACCCAATTACAACCCGAAGATTTACAAAAAAAAAAAAACCCAATTACAACCCGATTTTTTTTTTTTTTTAAATAAACAAACCCAATTACAACCCAAAGAAAAATTTAAACCATTTCTACCTTCAATGCACATCTGAAATAAAAAATAGCACTTTGAAAACATACAAATGCTCAACCAAGGTAAAATCTTGGAAAAATTAGTCTAAGATCACTCTCCCATTTTTAGTAATGGAAGAGATCCACAATATTATTTTTTGATGTCTAAGGTCCCTAAACCCACATCCATATATCAGATCAGAAAAATTTGAGTCTCTCTCTCTCTATCTCTCTTTTTGATCTTCATTCTATCCAAACCAAACCCTCTCTTTGTGCACATTTATCTCTCTCTGCTTCTTTCTCCTCTCTCGGTCTTCATCTCCGACGCCGTTGGCTACACATTTGTCTCTGTCTCTACCACGCCGTCGCCGGAATGCCATAATCTGAGCTGGACCACCGCGATCTGAGTCGCGAACCACCACAATCTGAGTTGAACCACCGCGATCTTAGCTGAAATTAGCGCCAACGGTCAAGTTGCAGATGACGGCATGGCTAGATGGCAACGGTCTGTTTATCTTCATCTTCTTTATCGTTTTGTTTGTTTCTCAATACCCATTTGTCTCTCGATAACATTATCAAGCAATAAGCGAGTTCTTCTTCTGCGAAGGTCTCGAAGATCGAACTCACTTAGGAAATTATCTTTGCT
Source organism: Camellia granthamiana (assembly GCA_036172215.1). NCBI lineage: Eukaryota > Viridiplantae > Streptophyta > Magnoliopsida > Ericales > Theaceae > Camellia > Camellia granthamiana. The sequence goes on from CM069906.1 coordinate 102,591,344, forward strand.
TTTTGATGAGATTATCAGTTGAATTATAGGAGTCAAATTTCACGAAGGTGTGTATAGAACTTTAGTTAGGATGATAATACATTTTCCCCCAAAAGAAAGTCACTTGAACATATATGTATGAGTTTTTTTTTTTTTGACTTGCCAACTAAAGCTACTGAAACAAAGTTATTGTGTTGACTAGTGAAATATAGTTTGGAACAACTTTATTATCTTAATATGCATGATATGCTCTATATGTATCATTGAATTTTTTTATATTCCATCGTTCAGATCTACTAGTTTGTCAACAATTTGAAACCTGCTGTGATATTTCCATATCACTTTTATTGGTAATTAGTTAGAGAATTGCTATGAGGCTGTAAAGAAGTGCTTGTGGCCGAGATTGTTTGAAAATGATCAAGTCTGTTGAATTTCTTTGAGAAGTCTAGTCCAGAGAAATTTGGATTCCCAGAATTTCTCTGTTGATAAGTTTGATGTTCAATTTTCTCTGAGTTATTGTTTGAATGTCTTATAGTCCAGAGAAATTTTTTTCTGGTTTGATTAAAATTTCTCTACTTTGGTTAAAACAATTTCTCTAGACTCTCTCTTTCCAAAACCCAATTTCTTTGCTAAGAAAAGAGTTTCTTTCACTACAACAAGGGCTTTGCTCTCAACTTCTAAAGGATCAGTTTTAAAGGATTTCCATGAAAGAAGAGCTCTCAAGGTATTGTGATTATCCAACTAACTCCCACTTACCGTCTTGCTATTACCCAGTTATGTCTTTAATTTTCTTTCAATAGACTGTTTGGCTTCTGAGAAAATCAGAATTTCTCTGGGAAGAGAATTTCTTTGGGATGGATCCAGAATTTCTCTAGTGATGGATCCAAAATTTCTCTAGTGATGGCTTTTAAGAAAATTAGAATTTCTCTGGGAAGAGAATTTCTCTAGGATGGATCCATAATTTCTCTGGTGATGGATCCATAATGAATTTCTCTGGGAACAAAATCAAAATTTCTCTGGTGATGGCTTTTGAGAAAATTAGAATTTCTCTGGGATGGATCCAGAATTTCTCTGGGAACAAAATTTTTTTGGGATGGATCCAGAATTTCTCTAGGAACAAATTTTCTCTGGATCAATGTTGAGGGACCTTAGACATTATGAAAATATTAGATGTCCTTTATGCTATAAAATCTTAATGCCAGGGACCTTAAAAAAAATCCCCTAAAATCTTCACTCGAAAACCACGGGTACTACTTTTCTCCCTAACAATGCTTGTAACTTTCCTTATTCTCCAACAGGGTGACAGACTAGGTTGATTCGGTATCCAGAATCGAGGCACATAAAGCTAACTCAACCTATGGGGCTGCCATATAGAGTTCAAGTCGGGGTGGTTTTGAAGCAATCTCCACACCCCTTGGTATTTAAACTAGACTTTAGTCTCGGAAATTCCAAACTTTTGCGTTCTAGGCTTTGTCATTCGAATTCTAGTTTTCATCGTCTCAATTGGCCTTTTAGGAACTCACTACAAACATAGTTAGGTGGCTATACCAGAGCGTTAGATGCCGTTCAGGCACAACAAACACCAAAGGAATTACACCTTTAGAGGATTTAAAGTCTCCTAGACTCAAAGCAAGTACTATGGAACATATATTAGGTCCGTCAAGTGGACAACCTCAATCATCTCCCATTTTTCAATACCATTCACATAATGTTTCAATTGTTGGCCATTGACCTTGAAGGTCGTACCATCTTATGGATTTTTAATCTCAACCACCCCATGCGGAAAGACTTCAATAACTTTATATGGGCCATCCCATTGAGACCGGAGTTTACTCGAGAACAACCGCAATTTTGCATTGAACAACCACACTTTTTGATGAGGCTTGAAGGACTTACGAGAAATGTGTTTATCATGGAATGCCTTAGTCATAGCCTTGTAAATTTTGGAGCTCTCATATGCATCATTACGGAGCTCCTTTAACTCATTGAGTTGGAGTTTTCGATGGTCACCAACTTTAGTCATATCAAAATTGAACTTCTTAATAGCCCATAAAGCCCAGTGTTCTAACTCAACAGGGAGATGGCACGGTTTTCCGAACACAATCCTATATGGAGACATCCCGATGGGTGTCTTACATGCAGTGCGATAGGCCCAAAGTGCATCAACCAATCTAATGGACCAATCTTTCCCATCGGGCCTTACAGTTTTCTCGAGGATGTGTTTAACCTCCCTATTAGAAACCCTCTACTTGACCACTAGTCTGGGAATGATAGGGAGTGCCAACTTCATGAGTGATCATGTATTTACGCACTAATGCCTCGAAGAATTGGTTGTAAAAATGTTTGCCACCGTCACTAATTATGGCATATGGGAACCTAAAACGACAAAAAATGGTTTCATGGAGAAATTTAACCACAACTTTGTGGTCATTCGATTTGGTGGCCACTATCTTAACCCACTTAGAGACATAGTCCACAGCCACCAAAATGTATTCAAATCCAAAAGATGGTGGAAAGGGACCCATGAAGTCGATGCCCCAAACATCAAAAATCTCAACAATCAAAATAGGGATCATCAGCATCATATCTCACCGTGACATAGAGCCCATGCGTTGACAATGCTCACAAGCTCTACAAAAATTATGGGCATCTTTGAAGACAGAGGGCCAGTAGAACCCACATTGTAAAACCTTGGCGGTCGTTTTCTGCCCACTAAAATGGCCGCCACATACATGAGAGTGACAAAAAGCGAGAATGCTATGAGTTTCACTCTCAGGCACACAACATCGAATCACTTGATCCGGACAATACTTGAACAATTCTGAGTCTTCCCAGAAATAGTGCTTGAATTGTGAGAAAAAACGGTCTGTCTTTCTTAGACCAAGTTTTCGGAATTTGACCAACCGCTAAGTAATTCACTATGTGAGCAAACCATGAGAGGGTCACTTGTGATATCGCAAGAAGGTGCTCGTCTAAAAATGACTTGTGCAAGGCTAAGGGATCACTCATGTGCTCAATAAAGATTCGGGATAGATGATCCGTAACTACATTCTCGGATCCTTTCTTGTCCCGGATTTCTAGGTCAAACTCCTGAAGGAGTAGAATCCACCTAATCAACCTAGGTTTAGTCTCTTTCTTTGATAGTAAATACCGCAAAGTGGCATGATCAGTGAAGACTATGACCTTGGAACCTAGGAGATAGGACCGAAATTTATCTATGGCAAAAACCGTAGCGAGCAACTCTTTCTTGGTAGTAGTGTAATTCAATTGTGCATCCGAGAGAGTGAGACTAGCATAGGATAGGTTGCCCTATTGACCCTTTGGCCTAACACAACCCCAACAGCATAATCAGAGGCATCATACATGATTTCAAAGGGAAGCGGCCAATTCGATGATTTCATGATTGGGGTGGTAGTAAAGCCCATTCTCAATGTTTCAAAGGCTTTCAAACATGCCTCATCAAAGATAAAAGGCGTGTCTTTAGCAAGTAAAGTACACAAAGGATAGGATATTTTACTAAAGTCTTTGATAAACCTATGGTAAAGACCTGCATGCCTTAAGAAAGATTGGACTTGATGCACAGAATTGGGTAGAGGAAGGCCTGCAATAAGATTAACCTTAGCCTTGTCTACCTCTATACCTCGAGGGGATAAAATGTGTCCCAACACTATAACCTCACAAACCATAAAATGGCTCTTTTTCCAACTCAAAATCAGGTTTGCCTCAGTACATCGTTCCAACACTCTAGTCAAGTTTCTAAGCCATTCCTCAAAAGACAGTCCAAACACCAAGAAATCACCCATGAAAACCTCTAAAAATTTCTCCACCATGTCAGAGAAAATGGCCATCATACACCATTGAAAAGTCATCGGTGCGTTACATAACCCAAAAGACATGCGCCTGTAAGCAAAAGTGCCAAAAGGGCAAATGAACGTGGTCTTTTCTTGGTCAGCAGGGTACACTGGGACTTGATTATACCCCAAGTAGCCATCAAGGAAACAATAGTAGCTCTATCCTACTAACCGCTCTAGGATCTGATCAATAAAATGTAAGGGAAAATGATCCTTCCTAGTCATGGAATTCAGTTTCCTATAATCAATGCACACTCGCCACCCAGTAGTGGTTCGTGTGGGAACGAACTCTCCTCTCTTATTCTCAACAACAGTGATGCCAGATTTCTTAGGCACCACTTGTGTGGGACTCACTCACTTGTTATCCGAGATGGGGTATATAATACCCGCATCCAACAATTTTAACACCTCATTTTCACCACCTTTTTCATATTGGGATTAAGCCTCCGTTGCATTTCACGAGAAGGTTTGGTGTCCTTTTCTAGATGTATATAATGCATGCACACAGAGGGATCTATCCCTCTCAAATCAGCCACCAACCACCTTATAGCACTCCGATATGCCACAAGAACACTCATTAATTGACTTTTCTATTCTGCAGTTAAGTCAGATGCATTGATGACAGGAAAAGTATCCTGAGGCCCTAAAAATGCATACTTGAGTGTGGCCAGGAGTGGCTTCAACTCAAGTGTAGGTGGTGTGACTAGGGATGGTATGGCAGGCTCTCTAGACAGAGGAGGAAGGGACCCAAATTGGGCTTTCCATAGAGAAAAATCTGGTGTAGAAGAATAATTAAGTAAGGCATTCACCTCTTCAACTGACCTGTCAATATAAAAGTCTTCGAACCCAAAATGAGCTAAACAAGCCTCTAGAGGGTCTTCTACAAGAATAAAGGGTAAAACCTCCTCCACAATCCCATCCACAACATCCACAAATAACACTCCTCTCTTTCATGGGGTTGTTGGGATGTTTGGAAAATATTGAGTTTCACTTGCAAATTTCCAAATTAAAAAATCCATAACCCTGGTACAACAATTTATGCATGTATTGGCTGTAGCCACGAAAGGTCGACCTAAGATTACTAGGATTGGTTTCTTAGAGTTTGCTACCGGTTTCATATCTAAAACCACAAAATCAACAGGAAAATAAAACCTATCGACTTTTACTAGCACATCCTCAATCATGCCACGTAGCACTTTGAGGGACCGGCCAGCCAACTAAAGTGTAACAGTAGTGGGCTTCAACTCGCCAAGCCCGAATTCTTCGTACATAGAGTACAACAACAAATTGACGCTAGCCTCTAAATCTAACAAGGCCCTATCAATGAAATGGTCCCTTATAATGCATGCAATGGTTAGGGCACCCGGGTCTTTAAGTTTAGGGGGTGTGTCACTCAATAAGATAGAGCTTACTTGCTCCATGACTATGACCTTTTGGGACACGTGTGTTCTAGATTTACGCTTTTGCGTACAAAGGTCCTTCAGAAATTTAGCATATGAGGGTACTTGCTTAATCACCTTCAACAGGGGGAGGTTGATTTTTACCTGTTTAAAGACCTCTATCATCGCTTGCATAGATGTCGTCTTCTTATTAAAAGGGGACAGCGTATCAAGGCATTGGGGAAATAGTGCCTTAAGCACATATAGTGGCTTAGGCTCATGTGAAGTACTAAGGACTAAGTCATCCCCCTTAGGTGTCTCTCCATCACCTTTGCTCTCTTTGTGTTGACTATCGTGATCACCCTTCTTAGCCTTAATTGCATCAGACGCAACTAGCCGAGGCTCTAACTCCCTTCCACTTCTCAAGGTAATCATCGCTTGCACTGCTCATGGTGATTTCCATTCCCACCCGACCTCTCTACCCCATATTGACCCTTAGGGTTGGCCACAGTATGACTCGGTAATTTCCCCTTCTCTTCCTATTTATGTTATTAGCTATTTGACCCAATTGGGCCTCTAGCTTGGCAATGGAGTGAGTATGGGAGTGAACTACTAGTGCTAACCCATTAAGTTTTGATAGAACTTCTAACTCCTGAGTCTCAAAGGCCGAGTTGCCTTAAGGAATAGGCAAGGGTTGTGGTTGCCAGTAAGGTTATGGTGGTCGGTAAGAAGATTGGTTGGCAAAATTATTAAAATTCTACCTTAGTGGTGGAGGATTGTAAGAAGTGCCTTGTGAATGAGGTCTCCATGAAAAATTATGGTGATTAATATGGGTCATTACCTGGGTTGAAGAATCCTTGAGCCGCATTCACATGCTTTTGGACTAATTCCAGAAATTGTGATGCTGAAGGGCACTCACTTAAGTCATGAGCAGGGCTCGCATAAATAGCTAGGGGTGCAGCTTGGGCGGGCTCAACCCGAGCAACCCGAACCCAACCTGATTTTTTCTAAGGCTTGGATAAGATATTTTCAAATTTGGTATGGGCTTGGGCAAATATTCAGAAGCTCGAATTGAATTTGGGCGGGCTTGGGCAAAAATATCAAACAACCCGAGCAACCCGAAACCCGAATTATACATATATACATATATAAAAATATTACATATATATAAATTATTAGCCATTTCATGATTTTAAAGTAATTTAGATTATTAAATTATATTGAATATATATTATACATATAAATAGCATAAAATCTTACTTTTTTTATTTTCACTTATAAATTGTAAAGACTACTATAGCGGCATCTTTCTTACATTATATAAATTATTTGTTTTGATGATATTAATGATTTTCTATTAAAAAAAATGTAAATAGAGTCAAGTTTAATAATTTAATAATGTGGTTGAAAAAAAAAAACAAAAAACAAAAAAAATTGAAATTGATTTACAATTCGGGCAACTCAGGCAATTTGGGTTTAATTTGGGTCGGGCTTTGGTAGGCAACATCGGGTTACAATTCGGGCCTGAGTAGATCTTAGCACAACTTAAGTTGGGCTTGGATAACCTCCCAACCTGACCAAACCTGCCCGAGTTGCACCCCTACAAATAACACATGCCTCATGAAATTGAGGCTGATCTTGCTATGTAGGGGCATGTCCCAAAGCTAATAATTGGGCCATTTTGTGGGACAATGCCTCTACTTGTTGGGCTAACTCTAGGTTTTGCCCTACCTCATAAATGCATCCTCTTTTCGGGGCTCCAATTACCCGTTACCGGGCTTGCCGGGCTGTGGAGGCATGGTGAAGGGAATCATTACTTAGGTTCTCAAATAATTGCCATGCCTCGGCATCATTTTTGGACATGAATGTCCCACCATTTGGTGGTAAGGCTCAGTTAAGCCATAGTAAAAGGTCTAAACAAGTTGCCAATCAGGCATCTGGTGGTGGGGACACTGTTGGAGAAGGTCACGAAGTCTCTTCTATGTCTTACGAAATTGCTCACCATCAATTTGAGCAAAATTGGTGATGGCTCGCCTGAGTTGGTTTGTCTTACGAATGGAAAAGTACTTCTCCAAAAACTTCTGTTGTAATTAGTCCCAAGTTGTGATAAAATTATCAGGTAAGGAGTTCAACTAGTGTTTGGTTTTGTCCTTTAATGAAAATGGGAACAATCGCAACATTAAGGTCTCATTTATGAAATTCTGGATCCTCACCATAGAGCAAATTTCCAGAAATTCATGCAAATGTTTATAAGGATCATCATGAGCTAGTCCATGGAATGATGAGAGCATTTTACTCTCATAATGAGCAGCAGTGGTGTCGGGTAACTGGATGCATGATAGTGATGTATATGCAGTGGATGTGAAATAATCGTTAAAGGTCCGGTTGGGCCCATTTAGGGTATTCGGATTCGCCATGTCTATTGGTTCGAAGTATAGATAAAGGTATTCAAGCCTAGGAACACGGGAAGAGGCTCTAAGTTTCCTAAGAGTCCTTTCTAGTTCAAGGTCCAAACTCCATAATTCAGGACGACAAGAACGGCGCCCGTATATACACTACTCACACACACACACACACTAAGTTCCGACTCTGTGTATTAAGTTATGAAAGCAAAATACCAAAGGGAGAAATACTCAAAACGATTTAACGAAAATGCTTTACTCGTCTTGCGAGTGCTTGATGTGTAAACGTTATCCCCAATTTCCACTTGAGCTCTCTAGTTTTAGCACTTTGGTGCTTTGTTTGCGAGTATTTGCTATTTTTTTAACACTTTAGTGCTGTGGTTTGTTTTTGAAGCTCGGTTGTGCTCCGCTTGCACTTTGATGATAGCTTCACTTTCAAACACTCTGCATACTTAGTAACACAAAAAATTTATAAAATCTTAAGCTAAAAATTAAAATAAAAATGTAACTTTAAATTAATTAATTTTGCTAGAAGTCCTTGGCAACGACGCCAAAATTTGATGGGTCGTTTCATACACCAAATATAAACAGTAAAGTATACCAAATTCTTTTAGAATAATGGCATGTCCAAGTATCGATCAACATGGACAATTGTGAAATTAAACTAATTTAATTGCTAAATTCCTAAATTAATTTTGATTAGAAAGATTGAGGGATATTATGACTAAACAAAAATTAAATGAAATTGAGAAATTAAATCAACAATTCAATGTAGGGTTTGAGATATTGATTTTTGGAAAAAATCCTAGGGCAAAGAATTCACCACTAACTACATAAATGAGATTTAACATCGGCCATCGATTGCAATTTGGTTTGAAATACCCAATATTTCACAACTACAAGTTTGAAATATTGATCAAGAGGGTTGTTGCATTCAACGTACAAGCATAAATCATCCCAAGTAGCATAAGTCGTTTGCTCTAAACTATAGTAGCAACACAACTCGTCTCTCGTAGCATGACTCGTCTCACACTTTGAACACAAACACGAAGAAAACAAATGTATGGAAAGCATTAAACAATCACAGAGAGTAAAATACTTTAAGAGATCAAAAGAACAACTATTATAAACTTCTAAATCATCCATACATTTATTCAAACCGTTTCATAATCAAAGCTTAAGAAAAATCCCTTTATATAGCTAGGGTTTCATCAAAACCCTAGAAAAGAATAGCCTGGCCACTCATGGAGGAGTGGGAATAGGTGGAGGAAGAAGAAGCCACCATGGGAGACATTCTTCAAGCTTCAAGTCTTTTTGTTTCAAACCCTAGCCTCTCTCTCCTTTTTCTCTGAAATATTTTTGAACCCTAGGTTAGCCTATTTTTCTTTTTATTATGAGCAGAACAAACTCAAAATTTTGCGCACGCATCCCTAGATGGGCCGCTCAAGCGCCCAAGTAGGCCGCTCGAGCGATGTTAGGCCACACGTGCAGTGGAGCTTGGCCCTACATGCGGTGAGGTGGTTGGCTCGGATTTTTCACTTCTCACACGGAGAATCTGCTTTCATGCCCTTTTTGATTGAATTTGCGTATTTCCTACCAAATCTGTACAAATGCACAAAACACATCATCTCCATCAAATAAACAAAATTGAAAGACTATAAATGTAACTTAACGACCTCAATGTGGTACCTTTCGGTCCACGTCAATTTACTTTCTGTTTTATTATTTTTTCTTCTTCAAATTCTAATTTTGTTTTTGTAACAAAACAAGAATTTGTTGTTTAATTTTATTTTATATACTGTTTTGATTTTTTGTTATCAAACAGTCTCTCTCTTTTCTTTAATTCTTTCTTTGAATACATTGAAAATTGTCCAACAAGTATGCCTATGTATACAATTAGTGGTTTTGTTAGATTAATTAATTTGGCATATATGTAATTAAATTAAATTAAATTAATAAGAATTTATAGTTAATATTAGATGATTTAATTAATTAATATGTAATTAAGTTAAAATTAAAGAGAATAGTATTTTTTTTGCACAAAGGTAAAATAGTCTTTTAATCTCTACAATCCAAAACTACAAGAGAGTAAAATACTTTTTATCCTTAATTTTTTTTCACAAATAATATAGGATACTCGAATAGCTCTCTTATAATTGTAATTCAAAATCAAGGGTAGGTTTATAACTACCATGACATTTGTTTGGAAAAGACTAATATATACATCATTTTTTGGTGCACGTGGTATGCAATGCAAAAAAATATATAATTTGTTTTTATTTACAAAAAATATAACTTTTTGTTTCACTTAAAAAGTATAAATTTCGTTACAAAAAATATAAAAATTAACTTTTAGGTACACATCATAACTTAACCATTTATAACTTTCATCACAAAAATCGTAACTTTCATCACAAAAAATGTTTAATCACAAAAAATCGTAACTTTTCTTACAATGTGCACATTTTAGCATTTCCCTATTTTTGTTTTGATACATTAAAAAAAATTTATTGGAAAAATAAAGTTTTTATTTATTTATTTATTTATTGATGTAAATAAGAGTGAAGACAGAGAATTGTTAATAAAATTTTTATTATGCTTAGATCGATAGAGCTTTAACCAAAATCTCATCAAACAACACAATGATCAAGCAATTATATTGAGGTTCTATGCCTTGAAGGTTTCAAGGATTTCCTTGGAGTAAAAATAATGATAAAACAAAGAAGAAAAAAGACAGAGAAGAAGAAGAAGATGATGACGTAAAATGATTGAATAAACAATCAAATTACAAATAAAATACATTAAGACTACTCCTATTTAAGTTTAAACTACTCCTACATAGATTAAATCTACTCCTAGGATAGAAAAGAAATAGAAATCAAGTCATGTATTGATTTGTTGGTGTCCTTTACAATAGAGCCATCAATGGCAATTTATACAAAGAAATGTAGGAAAAAAACTTCTATTACCATTATCTAACCACCCATATAACTTTCATCTTCTTATATTGTCACTTGTCTTCCATCTCTTGAATTTTTAAAACTTAACTCAATCTCTTTTAACTTCAAAGACTTTCCTATCTAATAATTGTAGGGGCATATTTTGTGAATGACAACACGTGGTCGAGGTGACGTCGACGTGTCAGCCAGAGTGCCACGTGGCTTGGACATGTGAGAGATGATCTCGGCTAGGCCGAAGTTATCTTTGGAGATACCACAATCCGAGATGAGCGGATAAGGGATAAGAGTTCTAGAATGGGAGAAGACCTCAGTCGGGATAAAGATAAAGCTTTTAGAGAGTTTATCTCTATCTAGCTGGGAGTCCAAGATGAGCATTGAGCCAGAGTCCATTGAAACTAGGTTTCTACATGGATTAGGTTAGTGCTGGCTATAAAAGTAAGGCACCTTTGTGGGTTGAAGGTATGCTTTTTGTATTTTAGCTAGTGAGTTAAGCAATATTTGCTATCTTTGAGAGATAATTGAGTACTGACTTGATCGTCGGAGTGCCCTCGGGTAGACGTACCACCGCCGGAGTCTTGTCTTTCTGTGACAGGTTGTTCAGGCGTGATCTATTCTGCCTGTGCTCTCCTGCTGAGTTCTTATTTGGCAGTGTGGTCGGAAATCAGCACCTATAATTTGGCACCGTCTATGGGAACGTAAGGAGAATAGATGGCCAACGATGGGCAGAAAGAAAAGATTGGGGGTGACATCCCTAGTGGGAATGGTAAAAACGCTGATCTTAACGTTGAAGAGGACAACTGTAATGAAGAACCTTAGGATAAGAATCCTGGAGAAAATGACGTCGGTCAAGAGGGAGACGCACCGAAGAAAGCATGTCAAGGCGGGCATTACAACGAAAGTGACCTCCATGTATGGAAAAATAGATGGCTAAGGAGGGACGACGAGATGAAGGGAATGGCAAACAAGTTGGTAGACCTACAATTGGTTGTCAACTTCATGATGCAGAATAACTTCATGCAGCCACTGTTTCCATTGGAAGACACGCCGATTCCAGTGGCCAAGAATGATGCCCAGAAAAGAGGACAGAAAGCAATCCCTGTAGTCCCTTAGCATGATAGGGAAAATGAGCACTCGCATCAGCCTTCACAGGAGGTCGGGCGAGGAGAATCAATGAGAGGAGAGTCTTAGAAAATACCTCGTGCCAAGGAAACTTATGTCAAAGAACATCGACATGTTCAAGGGAAGGAGCTTTGTTTTGACACAATAAATGAAGGGAGGTCCAAGAGGACTATTAACGACACTGGAAGTAGCACACCAAAAAAGCTGAAATCCGTTGACAGCCGAGCTCCTGGCTGGACTAAGGAGGATTTGAGGGACTATCTCCAGAGAAAGTGACAAGATGTCGAGGTCACATCCCTGGTCAAATCGAGAACGCCGTTCTCAGTAGAGTTGGATAAGTTTGAGGCCCCAAAAAGGTTTCACATGCCGAAGTTCTAGATATATGACGGTAAGTCCGATCTGAACTTCCACGTCGGCTTATATTTGAACTCGATGGCACTATATACCGAGAACGAACCATTGCTCTGCAAGGTGTTCCCCTCATCCTTTGGGGAAATCGCATCAGATTGGTTTCACAAGTTGCCGAAAGGAACTGTGAAAAGTTGGGAAGTCCTGGCCGAGATGTTTGTGGCCAGGTTTGTTACAAACAAACTGCAGCCGTTGCGGGTAGACTCCCTGATGGCTCTGAGAATTGGTGAAGATGAAAGCCTTAAGGCTTATGCCAAAAGGTATTATGAGGTGTTTAACAGAATATCAGGGTGCAACCAAGAGTTGGCAGTCGTATCTTTTAAGAATGGCCTGAACGATGACTGCCTGCTTCGAAAGTCACTAGCAAAGACACTGCCAAGAAGTATGGAGGAACTTATGGCCATAATCGAGAAATATGTGAGAGCAGAAGAAGACACACCAGGAACAAAGGCGTCAAAGCAACAGAAGAGGAACGGCTCGCCGAAGCGAAGCCGAGGTAATACAAATTTTGATAGACAAAAAATAGGACTGAAGGCTGCACAGGCGGTCACCACGGTGTTCCGGATCCCGGTTTACAAAGTCTTGGAAAAGATTTGGAATCAGCCTTACTATAGAGCACAAGAGAAAATCCCTGGCAAATTTATGAGAAGAAGCCTTGGGAAGCACTGTGCCTACCATAATAAGGATGGGCATCTGACTCAGGGGTGTAGAGCCCTAAACACACATCTGGAAGATCTAGTAAGACAAGGTCACTTAAGGGACCTAGTAGATGAGGCCAGAACAAGGGAAGAGCAAGCAAGGCTGTCCCAGGCACTAGCAGCACCACCTCCACAAACACCGCAACCGCAGGCAGACGGACCTTGAGTGATCAATGTGATTCACTCAAATTCAATGAGAACGAGGTACGTGGGGAGACTCAGAGGCTAAAGCACTTACAGTATGTGTATCAAGTCCAGCAGAAAAGGCCTAGGGCAGACGAGTATCGAGGACCAATGGTGTCCTTTATTGAATTCGACCTAGACATGGTGCAGCATCTACACAACGATGCTCTAGTGATATCCCTCAAGATTGGAGAATGCCAGGTAAGGCGCATTCTGATTGACCAAGGTAGCTCTCGTGACATCATGTATGTCAGATGTTACAAAGAGCTCGGCCTTCACCGAGATGATCTGGAGCAGTCTAACAGTCCAATGGTCGAGTTCAATGGAACGCCGACATGGCCCCTAGGAGCAATAAGTTTGGAGGTGCAGGCAGACACCAAGAAGTTAAGTACAGAGTTCACAGTAATTGACATCCCCTCCCCTTACAATGTTATCTTGGGGAGGCTATGGATACACGCAATGAGGGTTGTTCCTTCAACACTACACCAGCTGTTGAGGTTTCCAACAGAGCATCGAATTGAGGAGATCAGAGGGGATCAGGTGTAGGCAAAGAATTGCTCCATGGCAGCAATGAAATCCACCAACAATGTACGAGAAGCAGAAACAATAGAGATTGAGGACAAGGACATGGAGGTCCTCGATGACGTCGGCAAAGAGCCGGCCGACATAAGCGAGGAAGCCTTGAAGAGAATTTTGGTCCAGTAAGGGAATGAAGAGCGCTTCTTCCTTCTCAGCTCAGGCTTGGCCTAGATGAAAGAAAGGGAGTTAGAAGCATTCTTGTGAGCAAACATAGAGGTGTTTGCCCGGACGCCCTACGAGATGCCTGGCATTGACCCCGAGGTTACATGCCACAGATTGAACGTAGACATGTTGGCTAAACCAGTCATTCAGTGAGCAAGGAGGCCGACGTTGGTTCATGTGAAGGCAGTAGAGGAGGAAGTGGACAAATTGTTAGAGGCTAGAGCCATCTGAGAGGTAAACTACCCTACTTGGCTATCCAACACTATGGTTGTGAAAAAGAAAAATGGGAAGTGGAGGGTCTGCGTGGACTTCACTAGCCTGAATATGGCTTGTCCCAATGACAGTTTCTCACTCCCCAAGATAGATCAATTAGTGGATGCCACTTCAAGGCATAGAAGGATGAGCTTCCTGGACACTTACAAGGGGTACCATCAGATAGCAATGTACCCCGTGATGAGGAGAAGATTGCATTTATCACCCTAAAAGGGCTGTATTACTATAGAGTGATGCCTTTCGGGTTGAAAAATGCAGGAGCAACCTACCAGAGGTTGGTGACCAAGATGTTCAGACATTTGATTGGCAAAATAGTGGAAGTATACATTGATGATATGGTTGTGAAGACCAGAGAACTTGAGAATCACCTGACCAACTTGAAGGCAGTTTTTAATATCCTTAGAACATATCAGCTCTAATTTAATGCTTCGAAATGTGCTTTGGGAGTTGGATCTAGTAAGTTCCTAGGATACTTGGTTACCAGAAGGGGCATTGAAGCAAGTCTAGATCAAATCAAAGCCATCCTAGATTTGAAAAGCCCAGCGTCGACAAAACAAGTGCCGATGTTGACTGGAAGGGCCGCAGCCCTGAACAGATTCATAAGCAGAAGTTCAGATAAATGCAAACTATTTTTCAGTCTATTGAAGAAGGCCATAGATTTTTTGTGGACAGAGGAATGCGAAGTCACCTTGGCCGACTTGAAGAAGTACCTGACAACAGCTCCAGTTCTGTCAAATCCAGTTCCTGGAGAGGAGCTATTCTTATACTTGGCGGTTTCAAAGCATACAGTGAGTGCAGTGGTAATCAGAGAAGAGAATAGAGAATAAAGAGTAGTATACTATGTGAGAAAAACCCTAGTAGGTGCAGAGGCCAGGTATTTACCCTTGGAAAAATTGACATTGGCCTTAATGATGGCCTCCAAGAAATTGAGCCATTATTTCTAAGCCCACAAGATTGTGATATTAACTGAACACCGCTTGAAGTCCCAACTACAACAAGGAGATCTGACAGGTAGGGTAGCCAGATGGGCAGTAGTACTGGGCTAATACGACTTGGAATTTAGGCCTAGAACAGCAACTAAGGGCTAGGTTTTGGCCGACTTTGTGACCTAGTTTACACTTGGAGCCATCCCACGTAGGGCTCTGATAAGCCGCGGCTTAGGGTGTCCAAGGGAACAAGAAGAGACCCAGTTGGGAATGAAAAACCCCACAGCAGAGCATAAGAGAAAAGAGAGACTAAAGCCCTACGATATTTATATCGGTGACTCCTTCTGCCTGTTTGTGGATGGGAGTTCAAACCGTCAAGGAGCGAGGGCAGGAGTAGTGCTAGCATCACCAAATGGGCGGATGTTAGAACAATCTATTCAATTGGGGTTTAAGGCCTCAAACAATGAAGCAGAATATAAAGCACTGATCGCAAGATTGAAGTTGGCAGCAGCAATGGAAGCCGACGAGGTGGTAGTCTTCTGTGACTCTCAGCTTACTGTGAACCAGGTAACATGCGAGTATGCAGCCCGAGATGAAAGAATGATAGCATATGTAAAAGAGGTTGTCAGACTGTTAGCCTTATTTCAGGATTACCGACTACAGCAAGTTAGCCGAGATGACAACAACCACGCCGATGCCTTGGCTAACCTGGCTAGTGTAATGAAATTAGGGGAGGCAAGGACAATAATGGTTGATTATTTGTCAAGTCCAAGTGTGGAACCACTAATCACAGAGTATGAAGCAATGTGTGTAGAGATGGGTCCAAGTTGGATGGATGCAATAGCAATGTTTCTTAGAGATGGGAAGCTGCCAAATGATCGCAAAGAAGCACACAAGACTAGACTAAAGTCGGCTAGGTTTAGCCTAACAGCAGAAGGACATCTCTACAAAAGGTTTTTTACTTGTCCCCTTTTGAGATGTGTGCATTCCTCCCAGGTTGAAGACTTTTTGTATGAAATACATGAAGGAGTATGTGGAAGCCACGTTGGGGGCAGGTCATTTGCTCATAGGGCCATTACTCAGGAGTACTGGTGGCCCTACATGCAGAATGATGCTGAAACCTATGTCAGAAAGTGCGAGAAGTGTCAAAGGTTCGCACCTTTGATACATCAACCAGCAGTAGATTTGAACCCAGTGTCCAGCCCTTGGCCATTTGCCCAGTAGGACATGGATCCTGTTGGACAACTACCCCACGCAACTGGACAAAGGAAGTTCTTGCTGGTAGTAACTGATTACTTCACAAAGTGAGTAAAAGCTTAACCCCTTGGGAAGGTTCAAGATATTGATGTGAAGAACATCATCACCAGGTTTGGGATCCCAAGGGCAGTAATAGCAGACAATGGTACACAGTTTGACAATAAGCTAATCAAGAGCTTCTGTGCAAAGTACAAAATCAAGAACTACTACTCTACTCCAAGTTTCCCTCAGAGCAATGGTCAGGCAGAAGCATCCAATAAGATTATCTTGGATGGGATCAAAAAAAGGCTAAGGCGACAAAAGGGAAATGGGTAGAAGAATTGCCCAATGTACTTTGGGCATATCAGACTACGCCGAGAAGATCAACTGAGGAATCCCCATTTGCCATGGCTTATGGCACTGAAGTAGTCATCCCACTAGAAGTTGGCATCCCAGGGATCAGAACCCAGAGAGTAGAGAATGGGACTAATGAGGCATTCCTGGCCCCAGATTTGGACCTGTTGGAAGAAAGAAGAGAGAGCGTAGTAATTCGGCTAGGGGCATACCAGCAACAACTTGCTAAGGCTTACAACAAGAAGGTTAACCCAAGAGAGTTCAGGGTTGGGAACCTTGTGCTGAGGAAAGTGGTCGGCAACAAAAAAGATCCTAAAGAGGGCAAGCTTGGCCCAAATTGGGAGGGGCCTTATAGAATTACCTCGGTCGTCGGCAATGGGGCATATCGGCTTGAAGACAGTGAGGGCAAAGAGTTGCCAAGACCCTAGAACACTAGCAACTTGAAATTTTTCTATCAATAGATTTTTTTTTGAAGTTTATGTCATTAACCAAAGTAATAATAAAATTTTAGCTTGATTTTAAAATTTATGTAATAAGACTAACTAGTCCTTGGCGATGTTTCTAAAGTGAAACATGACGAATAACTTAGACTTATTATATAGCAGAGTTGAATTATACTTGCATACAATAAAGTTGAACTAAGTTGGTGATGTTTCTAAGTGAAACATGATGAATAACTTAGACTTATTATATGATAGAGTTGAATTATACTTGCATACAATAGAGTTGAACTAAGTTGACGATGTTTCTAAGTGAAACATAACGAATAATTAAGACTTATTATATAGCAGAGTTGAATTATACCTGCATTTAATAGAGTTGAACTAAGTTGGTGATGTTTCTAAAGTGAAACATGACGAATAACTTAGACTCATTATATGGCAGAGATGAAATTATACTTGCATATAATGGAGTTGAACTAAGTTGGATTAACCTGGACTGGCCATGTCGACAGAATCAAACTCAGATTGGAACTAAGTGCATTTCAGTTAGATTAACAGAGAAACAAAGGTTGATAACCTCGGCTAGTCTTTGTTTGAATCTAACTTCAGCAAAAGACCTTAGGCACATGCTTAATGTGAACGTAAGTGAAACTTAGGTTCACATTAGGGGGCGGGGAGCTGGAGAATAACGAGTAAAAGTTTAAAGTGCTTGGGACTTGTTGAAATTTTATAGAAAAATTTACAAGCTAGAATTAGCTTAACACTTGTTGAAATTTCAGGAAAATTTACAGGTTGAAGATTAGCCGAGGTAATATCAAAAAATGTCTCCAAGATACATATTGGCCGAGATGGCCAACCAGGTTGCCAGGTTTGGAAAGGGTAAAAGAAAGAAGTCTTGATAGCATGTGAAAGTAAAAAGCAATACTGAATAACACTTGTAAAAATATTTTGATATTTTTTAGCCGAGATATTCCGATGGTTAGCCAAGGCAAATAGTCAAGGTTTATATCCGAGGTATTATACCCCAGAGTTATTATACAGTTAAAGGAATACTTTGCAGAAGTGCAAAAATATTCTAAGCATGGAAGCGTGAAAGGCATGAAAGAAAGCAGTAAAGCCTACAAATATTCAACACGTAGAAGAAATGAGGAGACTTGCATTCAAAAAAGATTACTTGTTCTATTACAAAAGAGGCACATCGGCCAAGTATGAAGCTAAACATTGTTCAGACAAAACAAAATACAATTGAAAGAAGAAATAGTACAAAGAAAAGATGAAATACCCTAAGTACTAGGATTGGTTTGTGATTTATCAACCTCGGCTGGCGGTGTTGCATTCTTTTCAGTCGCTATCTCAGTGTCTATTTCTAGCAAAGTCTAATCCAGACTCCTTTCAGCGCACTGGACCTCGGCCTCAGAGGTGGTTGGTTTAGGAGAGAGGCCCTTGAAAACCATGTCATCCTCCTTATCTTGAGTCAAGTCTATTTGCTCATTGAGAGTGGGAGACTTGGCATCAGTGGCAGCCTCCTCCTCCACTTCATCAGCTTCACCATCCTCGGCATCATCTTCATCGGCTTCATCACCAGAGTCCTTGGGCTCTGGAGGGAAAGGCACTTGAAGCTGACTGATGTCTCGGAGGTCGGAATCCATTGGAACAGATAACTTATTGAGTGCCGACGTCCAACCAAAGTAATAACCTCAGTTACAAGCCAGGTTGACTTGCCCTTTGTATTGATCTCAGATGGCGGCTTACCATTTTTCAAAACCCTTCTCATCAGTCGCCTTGACCTCGGCTTCCTTTGAGTCAAGGGCCTCTTGAAGCTTGGCCTCTAAATCGGCTGCTTTGGCCTTGGCAGTCTCAAGATCAGCTCTGGCGACCTCGGCTTCAGCATCTACCCTTTCTGGTTTTTTCTCGGCCAAATCTTGAGCACCTTTGGAAGCCTTGGCTTGATCCAGCAAGGCTCGATTCTTGGCATCGGCTTGATTGAGTGAGAAGAGGAGCTTGGCAACTTCTTTTGTTTTCTTTACCAACTCCTTCCATGTCATTTCAATCTTGACAGCATAAGAGTGAGCATGCTGGATGGCCTGTAAAGAAGTAAAACAGATTAGTGAAATTTGACTAAGTATAGAAAGATTACAAAAAAGCAAGAAAGAGACTTACCAAGACCGAGTGCTGCATCATAAGGGCAAAGTTTTCATATTCATGTAGTTCAGTCATACGGTTCATGTCTTCTAGTAAAAGAACAACTGTTAACAGGGATGCGCCGACTTCAAGATTCATTGCGCTGTCACTGGTTGTCAGGGGTCTGTCATTCACCATGACCTTAGGGGCCTAGGTCATATTACGAGCGAAGCTTTGGCTACCCTCAGGTTGGTTAGACCTCAACCTTTGGGGTGGTTAGAAATCAGGTGCATTGACCTCGGCTGGCCTCTTCTCGGCGGCCGTTTGACTTTTCTCTACCTCGGCCAATTTTGAAATTGTCACAGTATCCTCAGAGTCAATTTGAGTCACTGTGGCCTTGGGCCTTGGCCTTCTTCAACCTTTTTGGCTTTGGCTTTGTTTGTGATAGAGAGGGCGAGGATTGCACCGTTACAAACCCGGGGATATTGGCAAGGAGATCCTTAACAATAGTTGGTTTTCGGCCCATCTCTTCGGTAGTGGCGGCTACAGTGACTTTGGTGCCAAAGCGGATTGTTGGAAGTGCAGTAAGTGCATTTGTTAGATCGTAAACTGACGCATTAGTGTTTTGGCGTTTACGACTAAGAGTTCTGCTTGCAAGAGCAAAGAGTGAAGCTCAACGTCGGCGTTGGCATTGGGCAGGAAGAATTAGTTGGGGAGCAGATGTTGATGGCTGCTCAACTGGATCAGAAGTTGAGGCTTGATCTGGCCTTGGCGATGAAGCAGCAAGGAGAGATGTTGCAAAATGTGGAGATTTGCTCTTTCGGGAGACGTCGGGCAGGGCCGACTTGTAAGTTGGAATATAGTTTAGTAAAAGAAGCCCCTTGCGCTTCTACACAGGGAGATCTAATAGCCTCTTTAGATCTTGGCTTGAAACAAATGATTGCCGAAATCCCTTTGTTGGCTGGGGAAGAGCTGCAAAAAATAATAAGAATGCAAAAGTATTTAGATAAAGATATATCGAATTGACAAGTCCTAAACAGAAATGTGATTAGAAGAGTGACTCAGTCCTTACCATCACCCTCTTTAAACACCGTTCAGCTCAGAGGATAGAGATGGAGGTTGTTATCAGGTAAGAACTCCCAGTTGCATGAGACGATGAAGTAATCATCTCCAGCACCCTTGTTGAAGTCTGGGAGGTCGGCTATTAGTTTGAAAGCGGTGGATCTGGGCTTGAGGTAGTATATGTAGCCTTTTTTAGATTTAAGGCCACACATAGTGTAGCAGAATTGGATGTCAGCTAAGGTAATCCTAGCTTTTTCTCGGTGTGTTAGTTCAATTATGCCATTGATGACCCTATAAGAGTTTATGGCGAGTTGCATGGGGTTAAGTTTGTAGTAGTGAAGGATTTCTCGAAAAAGGGTATCAAGGGAAAACCGAAGTCCACATTCGATGAATGCAATAACGGGAAAAGACATGGAGTCTTCATCAGGCATGATGGAGTCCTCCTCCCCAGCCAACCTAAGGTAAACATCGACTGGGATGGAGAACTCTCGACGGAAATTCTTTATTTTTTCTGGGGTGTCTACTCTCCACCTAAACATTCCCATGATCTCGGCTTAGGGTGGATTGGTGCATAGTTCAGGGGAGAAAATTTGGTATGGGTTTGAGATGATCTCGGCTAAACCCTAATCTGGCAGCTTCTAGGGTTTTTTCGGATCTAAGGGGGGTTTTGGTTCAGTTTTTGCTAAGAATATGATTTCTATCAAAACCCAAACCAAAATTTATGTGGAAACAATAAATCAAAGGCTAGAATCTGGAAGTCAGCAAGAAAAATAGAAAAGAACATGGTTTAGACTCAAGCAAATAAACAGAAAATCAAGAACACTGAGTAAATATGTGCAGATGTGCAAAGGCCAAGAACAATGGCAAAGTTGTTAAAAGCTTCAAATTTGTGAACACTACGAATCACAAACAATGTGCATAAAATAGAGGGGTATATTTGACAGCATACAGCAACAAGATTCATACAAATGGGCAACACAAATTAACATTCAAGAGGCATAATGACGAACTTCGAAACATGAAACTGATTCAAGAAATGATTCATAATCGAAGAAAAAACGGAATACAACTATGATAACGGGTCCAATGGTAACAGAATAGACATGTGGCAAAAAAGAAACCTATTCAGATCAGTAAAAGACTGAGGTTAAAGAGAAAGAAGTCAAGAACTTACTAAATGAGGCCAAGAACGTAGACGCTGGCTTGTTCGCCAGAATTGGATGAAAATGACGACTGCGACCAGGCAATGAAGAGTTCACCAGAAGAGATGAAGCACGGATGCGGAGCTTTGAAGAAATAGTAATGGCGTTCGAGAATGGAAGTTTGGAGAGAGAAAATCTGTGAGATGAGAGAGATTGAATTTTTTGCAAAAGTGAAACGACGGAGAAAGCGAAATTGTTTTTGTTAAAAATTCGAAAGGACAGTTGTGGGGCATATTTTGTGAATGACAGTACGTGGCCGAGGTGACGTCGACGTGTTAGCCAGAGTGCCATGTGGTTTGGACATGTGAGAGATGATCTCGGCTAGGCCGAGCTTATCTTTGGAGATACCGAAATCCGAGATGAGCGGATAAGGGACAAGAGCCCTAGAATGAGGGAGGACCTCAGTCGGGATAAAGATAAAACTCTTAGAGAGTTTATCTCTATCTGGCTAGGAGTCCAAGATGAGCATTGAGTCAGAGTCTATTGAAGCTAGGCTTCTACAGGGAATATGTTAGTGCTAGCTATAAAAGTAAAGCACCCTTGTGGGTCTAAGGTATGTTTTTTGTATTTTGGCTAGTGAGTTAAGTACTATTTGTTATCTTTGAGAGATAATTGAGTACTGACTTGATCGTCGAAGTGTTTCCGGGTGGACGAACCACCGCTGGAGTCTTATCTTTCTGTGATAGGTTGTTCGGGCGTGATATATTCTGTCCATGCTCTCCTGCTGAGTTTCCTGTTTGGCAGTGTGGTCGGAAATCAGTACCCACAATAATAATAATATAATAATAATAATAATAAGTAATAGAAAATTTAAAATTAGTTATAACCCACATAAATTTTTTTATGATGCAAACAAGAATTTAGGAAGATTACATGAATAAAATAAGTGAGAATGCATCCATGATAACAAAAAAATAATAAAAAATAAGAATAAAAGAGAGAGACAAATCGCAACAAATTGGCATGCTCCCAGCAAATCATATTTGGAGAAATTTCAGTTGAAGTTTCTAATAATAATTTTAAATCAATGGTAAATTTTAATAATTAAAGTTTTTCATGAATATGTAATTATTTATCAAAATTTTACTGATTTGTAATATTCCGATCATATTTATCAATCAAAACTACATTTTTATATTTATTTTCTTATTATAAAGTTTAAAAAGTTTTTATAATTTAAAATAAAAAATTATTTGTACAAATTTTTTAGAGAAAATTATAATTTAGTGTAAAGTTTCCAAAACAAATTACAAATTAGTAGTAAAACTGATCAACTTTAATTATTGAAGTAATAAACATTTTCATGATTTTGTAATTTTTTTTTAATCTTACCACTGATTTATAATTTTTTCAATTTTTTAAACTCACCGGTCTATTTGTGAAATATAGAGAAGAGAATTTGCATTGTCATATCATATGTCCAAATTTGCATGACATTATGCAGATATAAAATGATATTGAAGTACACTTCTAAATTTATTTTTTAAATCTAATAATGTATAAATGATATAATTAGTTAATAATTAAAAAAATATGAGAAATAATATTTATTATCTTTAATATTCTAATTGATTATTAAATCATTAAATTTAAAAAATAAATCTAATTTTTTATCGTGAATAATATTATTACTCTCGGACAAATTGACATGTGAGGCCAGGTTGGCATGATAAAGAAAGGTCTTCTTTTGGATTGGACCACCATACGCCTATGTTTGGGAAGTGGATTTTGGAGATTTTTTTGGCTAAAATAGTTACAAAAAATAAAATAAGTTTTTTAGTTTAATAAAATAAAATATTACATTTAATTTTTTCTCTCATAAAAAAATTTAAAAAGTGAAAAAAATTAAAAGTCCTTACCAAATTAAACTTTTTAGTCCCAAATTAAAATAATCAAAAAAAATTAAAAAGTCAAAAAATTAAAAAACCAACCCACTTATCAAGAGAGGTTATTTGTCCTTGTTGGTCTAAAAGCAATGCTCGCAAGTTACTTTTTGTTACCTTGTCTCTTAACATTTTAACAAAATATGCTAAAGAATAAAGATGGGTAGCTCGAGGATTTCGCCCCCGAATCTCCCTAAAGCCCAAAATGACTTTTTTTTTTTTTTTTTCTTTTTTTCCGCCATTTTTGAACGCAGAGCAGAGGAAGAGGGAGAGGAAGAGGGAGAGAAAGAGAGGGAGAGGGAAGAGGGAGAGAAAGAGCTCGTCGCCTAGCCGAGCTCGTCCGCCCGCCGGTCGTCGGCCCAGCCGAGCTCGTTGCTCGTCGCCTAGCTGAGCTCGTCTGCCCGCCGGTCGTCGGCCCAGCCGAGCTTGTCGCGTCGCCTCCGCCTCCAGCCCATTTTTTAGGCCCCCTCTAGTCCTTCTTTCCCCTCCCCCTCCCCCCTCCCCCTCTTCGTCTTCTTCTTGCTTCTTCCGCTGTATAAAAAAAAAAAAAAAAAAAAAAAAGGAAATTAGGGGGATTCGGGGAGCTCATTTTTGAACTCCCTAGCACGGTTGATATACTAAATTTCATAATTTTAATTAATAATAAGTGCACCATGTGGCCTTGTGCCAAAATCATCATATAATTTTTCCATTCTCAGGGATGAAGCGTGAAGATTAATAATAATAAAAAAAAAATTACCATATACATAATCACAATCACACACACACACACATGACATATACGCAGAAACTTTGCGATACACATTTTGAGATATGTGTTATATGCCACAATTATGACATTTGTGATTTTGGTTTCAAACATAGTGTGGTGTTATGATTTGATTATAAATCATTATGGTGTTACTTACAACTCATTATATTAATATAATAGTTAATTATATCCTATTGTAATTGTTATTTTGGTTATATGATTGAAAAATATTTTTGATTACACTTTATGTTATGTTTAGTTATGATTCATTATATTTTTTTAGTTATAACTAAAAGATATTTAGTTATTGTGGTTTTAGCAATAAACACCATAAATATTATATACAAATATATATATTCAAACATAATGGAATTAATTTTTAATAGGATTAAAAAAAATTGTGCAAAATAAAAATAGAATGCAAAATGAGAGAAGAATAAGATGTTTACTATTTTATAAAGGGGGTCAATTTTATGATAAACTAAACTATCAACTGACTTTTTTGAGATTCAAGGCGAACTTAAAAAATACGATATTTATATACTCGATATATATAAATTGTTGGTAAAATAATAAGTTTTTTCAAATATTTATATATATTTTTGCTTGTACCTACACAAAATTTTCTTTCATATATAAACACTAAAATTAAAAGTTACCATTTAACATATTAAGTGATAATTCAATTTGAAAATATTGTATTACTGTGAATTGATTTTTTTTTTACAATAATTATAAATATTGTATTTTCTAAACAATTTCATATAATTTTTTACAATTGACATATATCATAGTTAGTGAGTTTGACTTACAATTATTGAGACAAATTTTGAATATTAAAAAAAAATCTGACGTAATTAATTAAATGTAAAATTTGATACATAAAAAATTATTCTCTAGTATAGTTGACAAGATACATTTGGTTCCTCTCATCAAGTATAATTTAAAAGCCTAATTTTTTTATAAAAAAAAAATATTAAAGATGAAAATAAGTTTAAAAAAAAAAAGCAAACCCCAAATAGCTAAATGTTTGAGAGTCCCATTTTTTCACGAAGTTCTGAGGTTTGAGACAACCGTCTCTCCCGTCTACTCTCAGGCCTAATACAATGAGACATATATTCTTGTAAAGTGTTGTGACAAATAATCAGTGTGTTTGGTTTGAATTTTTTGGATTAAGTTTTTTGAAAAGTGAGTTTTTTGATTTTCATGTTTTTTTTTTTGTTTTTAATGAATATTTTTAACATTTTAAACATTTTTTTTAGTTTTTTAGATGCACCCTACTTAAATGTCTCTAAAAAATAAAAATAAAAATTGAAAAAATATTTTAAAAAATTAATCAATACATAAAAATACAAAAAATATATTGAATTTTCGTATTTTTTTTATATTTTTGGTATTTAGTGAATTTTTAAAATATTTTTTTCACAAATTTTTTACTTTTTAGATATATTTATGTTAAGTATGTCTAAAAAAATTTAAAAAAAAATTACTTAAAATATTAAAAAATTCAATAAAAACAAAAAAAAACACAGAAATAAAAAAGTAAAATTTTTTGAAAAGTCTTTTTTAAAACTCTAACCAATCAATTTTTTTTACATAAAATTATTACTCCCTATAGTGTTCTCCTAATATCATTCTTGGTCATCCCGTCCATACACACACTTGGTATTAATAAAAAATCAGAAAAAATGAAACCACCATTTTTGAACCAGTGATTGTAGTGTACATATACAACAATGGTAGAGGGCCCTAATTTCTGTGGCTCAAATGGTTCGAATTTGTCAAAACGACGTCGTTTTGAGTACAAAACAACATCAAAATTGCCAAAACGACGTCGTTTTGGCAATTTTGAGCCATTTGAGCCACAGAAATTAGGACCCTCAAACATGTTTTTGTACATATATATGTGTGGCCACACATATACATCGACTCGGCCTGGACAGTCACAAAATTTGGTGGTCTGTTGTTGTGTCTTTATTCCATGGTTCGTGTGCTAATATGGAACACCAGTCGATTACAACAGTGACTTCTTGTGGGGACTTCTGTTATTGAGGACCACTGCGCGGTGAGATGATAATGCACATAACAATTGCTGTTCAATTAAGCAGCATGAATAGGTGGGGTCAATTTCGTAACCCCACAAAGATTCTCTGTCTCAAATAGGAATGGCAACGGGGCGGGGCGGGGCGGGGCCGGGGACCACCCCCGTCCCCGATCCCCGAATGTAACACTCCCCCCCATCCCCGCCCCCGTCCCCGGCGGGGACCCCAATCCCGGCCCCATCCCCGCCCCGATCGGGGATCGGGGATCCCCGACCCCGGAAAATCCCCGGTTTTTTTTTTTTTTTTTTTTTTTTGGTGTTTACCAGTAAACATTCTCAGTTGGAATATCAATTAGAATATGCCTAATAGTTTCATTTTTTTAATTAATTAAAACTGTAACAACACCATAAATTTGTAGCAACATCCATGTGTTGGAATAATCAAATCTATCTATCATCAATAAACCTGTAACATCATAAATTCAACAGCACACACAAGAAACATCCATAAATTCACATCTTCTATAAATTCATCAAAAAAACATCACCTGTAACACAACATCTATAAAGCATATGACTGATCCTGTAGCCCATACATACATCTTCTATAAATTCATCAAAAAACATCACCTGTAGCCCATACATACATCTATAAATTCATCAAAAAACATCACAAGAAAATTCAACCCACACACAAAGCATCCTGTAGCAACAAAATAACAACCAAAACATGTGTCCAGCAGCACACACAAGAAAATTCAACAAGTAGCAAAGAGAATAATTAATCCTAAGCACAATCCGCAAGGGATAGGTTACCCAAAAATTAAAATTAAAAATTAAAAAAGAAATATCCATTGCAACAAAAAAAGCAACTTCCATCAAACCACACAACTTCCATCATCTCCTTCAAGTTGAACTCCTGTTAAATAACAAAAGGAAAAAAACAAATAATTAATACTAATAATAAAATGTAAAAAATGTTAATTACAACAAAAAAGATGACAACTAACACAAAAGTGGCACATGACTGATCCGACTCGATCTCATCATCATCATATATAGTTGCATAGCCCACCGATTCCAATGTTGAATTTCCTAAGAATATAAATTCAATAGAGAAATTATTCCATGCTAATATAAATAATAAAAAGTGAAATAATAATATTTAAATTGGATGAAATAATACCTTTCATCTCTTCACCCCACAACCAACTTTGTGCACACATTAATGCTTCTAATGTGTTTGGATGAAGTCTACTACGATGTGGACTCACCAACCTTCCACTAATACTAAATGCTGACTCTGAAGCAACAGTGGATACAGGAATAGCTAAAATGTCCCTAGCTATTGCCTGTAAAGTCGGATATTTTGGGCCACTAGCTTTCCACCAATTCAAAACATCAAAACCTGAAGTTCTTGGCAAAACATCATCTTCTAGATAATGGTCCAATTCTGATCTTACATTCTTCATTTTTTTACTTCTCTTTCTACTAACAAACAAATCAAATTCTGAAAGGGTTTCTGGAACAATTTCTGCACGTGCAGAAGAGTCACCAACAACATCGGTCTCCATACCAACTCGGTGCTGATACTCTTGCAACAAATCATAACAAATATCACGAACCCTATCAACTTCTTCTTCAGCTTTATCTCCATAAAGTTTTTCAAAATAAAACTCCAATACAGTCATCTTATACCTAGGATCAAGTACAACTGCAACCCCAATAACACCATGTATCACTAACCAATATTTATCAAATTTTTCCACCATTTTTGATGCCATTGTTTTGATCACTTCAATTTCACACCTAAGCCATTGAGACAGTGTCATCCTAATCTCACATAAAGCTGGAAAACAAACATTGGCTGTGGGATACTTTGTACCAGAAAACAACTCAGTGATAGAAAAAAAAATCTTAAACCTCCCACTAATCTCTCTAGCAAACTCCCATTCTTGCTCAGTTGGCACAGTCTTGTATTGGGGCTCTCTAATTTTCAACCTAGAAAAGACATCCTTATACAATAAGGCTGTCTGAAGCATCAAGTAGGTCGAATTCCACCTAGTTGCACAATCAAGTCCTAATTTCTTAGTATGTGGAATACGCAATTGGTTGACTGTTTCTTCAAATTTTTCAACTCTTTTTGGTGTTGCTGTCCAATAAGCTACACTCTCTCGAATTTTCTCCACACCAACTCGTATGACATCCAATCCATCTTTCACTATCAAATTCAAAATATGCGCACAACAACGCATATGAAACAAAGTACCACCTAACAAAAGCGATGAATTACTTAACTTATCCATCAACATGGTAATCATGGCATCATTTGTGGAGCAATTATCAACAGTAACAGTCGAGATTTTTCTATCAATATTCCAATCCATCATACACTCAAGCAAAGTATCACAAAGAACTTCTTTTGTGTGTGGACATGGCACATAAATAAACCTAAAATATGATATTCATAAACAAGTATTAATAACATGCAAATTGAATAAGACAGAATTTTTAAAATGATTTGCAAATTTACAAAAATATACCTCAAAATGCGACTTTGCAATATCCATGAATCATCAATGAAGTGTGCGGTGACAGCCATGAATCCTTTCTTTTGATTGCTAGCAGTCCACATATCAGTTGTGATTGCCACCCTACTTTTATTATGCTCCACCAAACTCAACGTCTTCACCCTCTCATAATCATAAATCTTTAAAATATCACTCTTTATCGTATTTCGAGAAGGCACTTTAAATAATGGTTGAAGTGCAGCTGAATATCGTTTAAAACCAACATGGTCTACGATAGAGAGGGGATACTCATGCAAGATTATGGCATGTGACAACTCTTTCCTAGCAAAATCTTGATCAAAGATATAAGAGTTCATTTTTGGAATCTCTCTACTAAAGTTGTTAGTTAACACTTTTTGCCTCATGTCCATCACTTTTTTCCTAGTACAACTCTTATGGTGATCATGCAAATGCCTTGTTCCATTTTTTGAATCACCTCCAAGATGCTTATTACAATAATTACATATTGCCTTCCACACCCCATTGACTTGTTGTTTTTTAAAATGTTCCCACACAACACTAGGTTTTCTTTTAGTTCCTCAACAAGTAGTATTAGACTCTTCTAAATCAATAACATGTTGATTAGAGAGGGGAGACGGAGATGGTGAGTTCGTAGGTGCGTTCGTAGCTGGCGATGAATGTTGTGATGCGTCACTCTCAAATGGTACTTGAGAGTTAACGGGTGCTTCAGAGTTAACTGGTGCTTCAGAGTTAACATCTGACATTTTTAACCTTTATAAAAATAATATGGATTGAATTAATATAAATAAATTAAGTACTCATCATCTTTTAAACAAAGTATGACATGATTGAAACTCAATACACAAGTAGTACTTTTTTCTTGAGAAAATGCCACTGTTTAGTGCTTGAAAAGCCGTTTTCATATTATAATCACCAACTTATTGGTTGACCCAAAAGATAAAAAACTGAAAAATCTATCACACATTGAGAGCCACATGGATGTAACGTAACAACACTGAATTCCTTATTTCATATCATAAATTTAAAGTTTTTGACTTGATCTTTTTTATTAGACAGTAAAAGTATATTACTAAAACTTAAGGGGTGGAACCTGTACACTCTAAAGGGCCAGAACCAGAATCCATACATCCACTAAATCTACTAAATCTAAATAAATGTTCAACATAGAATATCTAAAAAATGAAATCCACTAAACTTCCCCAAAACTCATGGCTATGTTAGAAGAGACAAAATTTGATGAAATTGTATTTCAAAATGGGATTAAAAAAATTATCAACAAAGAACAAATTATCAACAGATCAACCATTGTCAACAGATCAACAAATTATCAACAGATCAACAAATTATCAACAGAATATCAACAGATTATCAACAACTCAATAATATAGAACACCCATTATCAACAGATCAAACCTGATGTACAAGCACCGATTATCAGGGTCTGGAGTGGAGGTAGATCTACATAAAACATACAACTGATTAATAATCAGATCTAAACACTGATATATAAAATAAATAAATTTAGAGACAGAAAAAAAAAAGAAAAGAGATACCTAAACAGATTTTACAGATCTATACTCAGATCTAAACACTGATATATATATATCTAATATACATATATGTAAACGAAATCCCGAGAGAGAGAGAGAGGTTATTTTTACAGATCTATACTCAGATCTTAGATCTAATCTAAACACTGAGATATATATATATATAATATACATATATCATATGAAACCTAGGTCGAAATCCCGAACCGAGAGAGAGAGAGAGAGAGAGAGAGAGAGAGAGAGAGATACCTAAACAGAGATGTGAGGCGCGGTGGTGACGGAGGGAGGATCGTCGGTGACGGTGGGAGGATCGCCGGTGACGGAGCAGGTGCGGCGGTGACGAGAGAGGGACAGTCGAGACGGACAGACTGAGTGAGACGAGAGGAGAGGCGTGTGAGAGGGTCTGTGAGTGAAACCCTAACAAAAGACCAACATATGCGTATATATATATCCAGGGACGAAATCGTCATTTCACTTCGGGGACCACGCGGGGCGGGGCCGAGGCCGGGGGGCGGGGCCGGGGCCGGGCCGGGTCCGGTTCTGAAAAACATATCCCCGTCCCCGGCCCGAAAATTATCGGGGATGAAAATTTGAATACCGTCCCCGGCCCGTAGGGGATATTTTTCGGTTATTCACCGCTTAATTCGGGGTCGGGGGGTCGGGTCACCGTTGGGCCGGTTTCAGATTGCCATCCCTAGTCTCAAATCTTATAGAACTACATGTATGTAGAAAAAAAAGAAGAAAAATGTTATCAATACATGTAAAGATGTAAATGACACTTATATCCTCACAGTTTTTCATTTACACTCTACTACAGATGCTCTTGCATCTCATGTATTCGTAATTTTTTTTTCTCTTCTCTCACATGTATTTAATTTTCCCATCTTTATATTCCTTTGTTTCAAAATATATTATACTTGTTAGATCATATTTCAAGAATTTTATATTTTGTACCTCAATAATTACTTGATTAGATTACATTTGTCTTAAAATAAATAAATAATAGATAAATTTTATGATTTAAAAATAATTTATCTGTTTTTTTTTTTTTTTATCAAATTAGTATCAATGTCTTATGAACTTTATTTTTTATATCAATCCCCTCTCCCCCCCCCCCCCCAAAAAAAATAAATAAATAAATAAACTAATAATCAAGGCAAGTCTAAAATGGATCCATAGTGAGCCGAATTAGATCATCCAAAACTAGAGCAAAGCTACTATGAAAGTAAATGTAAGTAAAGGCTGCTTAAGGGACTGGGCGACCTCGTAGTAAAGCTTCTCCAACTTGGAAGAATGTGCTTAAGGGAGTTGACATCCTTGAAAAAGGGTCGAAAATGCTTCTTAACAATGGTAGAACGACCCGTTTTTGGACAGATGATTGGGCTAAGTGCGGTCCTTTACGTGGCTATATTGCAGGGCCCTTGTCCCTTACTGACTCCTCCTTGTGTGTGGGTGACTATTGGGTTGATGACGACTGGGACTTTTCCTGTGTCTCCTTCGTCCTGCCCCCCTGAAATCCTTACTTCTGTTAAAAGCACCTCCCCATCTTGGTTCAACTCTGGTGATGATATCTGTGTTTGGAAATATTCTACCGATGGCAACTTCCGTAGTAATTCTGCTTATCTTCTATCTAAGGAGTTCCATAGCTCTCCTCCCATTTCCAATTGGAGTTGGGTGTGGGCTATTCTCGCTAACCCACGTATCCTTCACTTTGTTTGGTGTGTTCTTCATCAGAAACTTAACGTTAAATCCCATTTGTTCCATAGGAAAATTGTAGATGATAACCTCTACCCAATCTGTAGGTGCATGCCTGAAACTATCGACCACGTCCTTCGTGAATGTCCCTCTGCCATCCACTGTTGGTCTTGTGTTGGCATTCCTTCTGATGCCATCCCCTCATTCTCCCTTGATCTTCATGCCTGGTTCAAGCTAAACTGTCAGTCTCATATTTCCCACTCATTTTTCTGTCCGCTGGGCTATCTTATTTCCTGTTGTTTGTTGGGCCATTTGGTTGAACTGAAATTCTATTTGCTTTCAAACCAACCCAACTCCTTTTAAGACTTCTTTGGTGGTTGCCAAAGCTTTAGATTGGCAACATATTTTTGATCGAGGCAAACCCTGTAAAGATTCTATCCATCTCTCTATAGGTTGGAAACCACCTATCCATGAAACCTTCAAGCTCAACATTGATAGTGCAGCTAAGGGCTCTCATGGTTTAGCCGGTGGAGGTGTGATTATTCGTGACTAGTTGGGCTGTTGGGTTGCATGTTTTGCTCGTAACATAAGAGTTGCCTCGGCTTTGGAGGCAGAATTTTGGGCTCTCAGAGACGGCTTGAAACTGGCAGTGGACTTAGGATTGTCCGAAATTTGTGTTGAGTCGGATGCCAAAACTGTGTCCAACCTAGTTCTGCAAGAACCTCTTTTATATTATCACTTCAGTAACATCATCTTTGACTGCAGGTACCTCATGAGTGAGCTTGGGATCGGAACGGTTAATCACATCTTTCGGGAAGCTAACAAGTGTGCAGACATTCTAGCAAATCAAGGTAGTATTGCCATTAAAGGATTTCATGTTTTCAATTCTGCTCCTTCCTTTTTATCCTATCAGTTGTATGACAATGCTAAAGGGGTTTCATACCCCAGAACTTTATTTGTTTAATTTTATATTAGTTCTCAGTTTACCAAAAAAAAAAAAAGTAAAGGCTCACTGTTGCACCATTTCGGAAACTTGTCAAAATTTTTGCAATTGGCCCATAATTTGCAATTTTTAGCCTCAAATTGGAAAATAATGAAATTCAGAAAACAGTAAAACTTCATTGTGTTGGCTAAAATTTTTCTATCTTTGTAGATTGTAAAATTTCACTGTTTGATAGTGAGTACAGTGCAATTTCATCACCCTAAAAAATAAAAAATAAAAAATAAAAATATAAAAAAATAGTTTTATATTTGTCATAAATCTAATGAAAAAAATTTCAAAAATATAAATTTTATAAAAGAACAACAGAGATGTAAACGAAAGTACATTGAATTTTCAAGTTTTTTAAAATTCTAGAAATAGTCATTAAAGTAGTGCATTACTAAAGGGGGTATTCGGTTAACTAATAATTATTATTTTCATGTGTCTTGATACTAGGAGTTCAGATCCTTTGCTGCTTTTTCCTACAGGGCTTCTTGCAGTGTCCCAAAACGATGTCGTTTTGGGATAAAATTTCAAAAAAAAAAAAAAGAAAAAAAAAAGCAGAACAGAACCGAACCAAAAAGGGAGAAAAATGGAGGCAGCGGCAGTGGTAGCCCACACTACTGTGACCCTCATAGCCGGCGACCTCCAGCCTCACTTCACCTATGGCACTACCACCTCCCTGCCATTGCCACCGCATTCTTATAACAATCCACTCCCATTCCTATATATATCTCTTTATATCTATACAAATCTACAATACATATATATATATACAAATCACAGGCTAAAAAATCTGATAAAAATGTAAATGTATATCTTTGCAGAACAATAATTTTTGTATTATCACCAAAAAATCAAAACCTTGAATTCTCACTCTCTCAGGTCTTAGGATTTCGCATGGGTGACGGGCGGCGGCTAGGGAGTGGAAGCAGCCAAACCCTAGATATAGATCAAGATGGTGGCTTGTTGTTGGTGGCAAGAGAGAGAGAGAGAGAGAGAGAGAGAAGAGAGCTCTCGATTATGGTGATGGTTGTTGGTGAGTAAGTTGTTTTAGAGAGAGAAAAGATGAGGAAGAAAAAGAAGAAGAAGAAGGGAAGGTGGGCTGCGGCGGTGATGGCGGAGAGGTGGTGGCATCGTAGGTGAAGTGAGGCCGAAGGTCGTCGGCTAGTGTGGGCCGCCGTTGCCTTCTTTCTTCTTCTCCATCTCTGGTTCAGTTCTAATCTTTTTATTCTTTTTTTTTTTTTGAAATTTTGCCCCAAAACGACGTCGTTTTGGGGTACCGTAGAAAGCCTCGCAAGAAAGGGCGGCAGAGAATCTGAAATCTTGATACTTAGGGATGGCAATTTGAAATCAGCCCGACGGGGACCGGACCCCTCGATCCCGATTGGAACGGTTTTTTCCCGAAAAATACTCCTGACGGGCCGGGGATGGTATTTGAAAATAAATCCTCAACCATTTTCGGGCCGGGGACAATGATATGTTCCACAGCCCCGGCCCCGTACCCGGTTTCCCAAAATGAAATGACCATTATACCCCTGTATATATCTATATATGTTTTCCCTATTTCTTTTCTCATTTTAGGGTTAGGGGGACACTAACTGAGACACTCTCTCTTCTCTCTCTCTCACTTTCTCTCTTCTCTGTGCAGTCGGCGTCGTCTTCATCCGTAGTCGGCGTCGTCTCCATCCGCAGTCGGCGTCGTCTCTCTATCCGCGGCAGTACGTTGCTCCGTCGCCCCACAGTCAGTGTCGTCTCTCCATCTGCGACAGTACGCTGCTCCGTCGCCTCCTCCTTACCGTCATCGCCTCCTCTGACACGACGGATATCGCCTCCCTCTCTCTATCTCTCTCTCTCTCTCACTGGTTTGATTTTTTATTTTTTACATTTGAGGTCAGATCTGTTAGATCTGTTGAAAATAATGTTGTTGTTATTGTTGATGATGTTGATGATGAATTTGTGAAGAAAATATGGAGCTGATTTAATTGTTGTTGTCGTTGTTGATGACATTCTCTCTGTTAGATCTGTTTAATTGTTGTTGTTGTAGTTTGAAGAAATTATGGAGCTGATTTTTTTATTATTTTTTTCTTTTGGTCGGGGAATTTTTGGGGTCGGAGAAACCCAATCCCTGTTAAGGGGCGGGGGCGGTGATGAGCTCCCCATTGGGGTCGAGACCGGGGATGGGAGGAGTTTCCATCATCGGGGATCGGGGACGGAACGGAGAGGGTGATCCCTGGCCCCGCTCCGGCCCGTTGCCATTCCTACTGATACTAGTACAACTTTATGACTAGGGAGTTCTTGTCAAATCTCCTTAAAATAAAACATTATAAATCAGTCTTAACATTAAGCATATAACAATACAACAATCAAAGTCTTCAAACACTAAAATAAGAGTGATGCTTCTAATGTATATATATATCAATAATTTTTTTTAATTAAAATTTGAATATAATCTGATTGTGATTGGGGAGCTAATACCTGCCCTTGCAGTTGAACCTTTGTTGGGTATGGTAAAAAACAGTTGGGATACTTACATGTAGGTCTTAATAAGTGGACTTATTGCCTAATAGGTCCTATGGGAGAAATTTGTTATAAAAAAAGCCACTAATTGCAAATTTTAGAGACAATCTATAAAAATCATAACAAAAAAAAAAGTCACTAATTGTTAATTTTTAGCAACATATATAAAAAATTGTCCAAAAAAATTATTTTTAGCGACAATTTTACCAAGACTTATTTTCAATAGAACTTAATGGGAATTAAATCCAGCTATTAGGACCTATTGATAATTTATTCAAAATAGTTGAGGTGGACCGAAATGGCAATCCTTATTAACAAAGCAACTAAAAACAGAAATGAATATTAACATAACACATAGGGATTGTTGGCTTAATTTTTAAAAGTGCAATGGTAACAGTAATATAAGCTTATTGTCACAAGCAAATGACATCCTAATATAAATTATAAATTGTCAAGATGAATGTTCCATATATCATTGTTCAAACCCTTATAGCCCCTTAAATCAATCCAAATGCATCTAACTGAAAATTTATAGAATTTCCCATAATATATATATACATATCCAAATTTGAATTCAAATATTTCGAATTCATAAACAAAATTCCAATATGATATTCCACTTAAAATCCGAATATTATTAACTGGTTGGTTGGATTAAATAAATTTAATCTGATTGATTATTATTTTATTTTATATTTTTTTTTAATGCCACAAGATTCCGTGGCCAAGAAAAATTATACTATAGTTAACATTCTACTATTGTTTATCATTTACCCAATCCCCTAATGTTGTGTTTGGTCGGGAGATTTGGGGAGGGATTTGAAAAAAGAAAGAGAAAAGGTATATGAAACTAATGAAATATACGCATATTTTATTCACATTTCACCTACTTTTTTCATTTTCCTTTTCAAATTCCTCCTCAAATCGCTTAATCAAACACAGCAAAAAAATCGATGCAAAAGTAAAATGTTAAATAGCCCCTGTTTTATGATATATACCCCCAAAAAACGGTTGCTGGTTGTATGACCCTGAAGTTGTAATTAAGCCTTAATCCACCCACCCACCCACAACTCTTTCCATTACACCCATCATTTGTATCGTATGGGATTGAGCTTCCCTCTAGTCTAAGATCTTTTATGTTAGAGGGTGTTGTTTTACTACTTATCACAAATTTTGATATGGTAATTTGAATCGTTTATTTTATATTTTTCATGTGTATTATTCATACAAAAAAATTGGGTAAATTTGATAATTGTAATATATTTAATTTATCATATTTATTATAAAAAAATAAATGTTTTATTTTAAAAAATACACCTGCCATCCTTTTTTATATACATATTTGGAGATAAATGTGATAAATTGAATAAGTTACAATTATCGAATTAACTTGACTTTTGTATGAATAAGTTCTAATTGAATAATATTGTTCCTATTCATGTTTATAATTTATTAAACTAATTGGTCCAATTTTTACTTACAATTTAATAGACAAAACTAACTTATATAAGTTTTAAAAAATTAATTACTTAAGAACTGAGAAATAAATATTTTTATTTTATAATTATTAATTTTTAACTTATAATTTATTTGATATCAAAGAATTTGGATCAATATTCAATTTATAATTAACTTATAATTATTAATTTATTTTATAAATATTCAATTCTAATTATTGTAATATATTTAATTTATCATATTTATTATAAAAAAATAAATGTTTTATTTTCAAAAATACACTTGCCGTCCTTTTTTATATATATATTTGGAAATAAATGTGATAAATTGAATTAGTTACAATTATCGAATTAACTTGACTTTTGTATGAATAAGTTCTAATTGAATAATATTGTTCCTAGTCAGTGTAATTTATATGAGTTGTTTATAATTTATTAAACTAATTGGTCCAATTTTTACTTACAATTTAATAGACAAAACTAACTTATATAAGTTTTAAAAAATTAATTACTTAAGAACTAAGAAATAAATATTTTTATTTTATAATTATTAATTTTTAACTTATAATTTATTTGATATCAAAGAGTTTGGAATATGTCTGTCAAATTACATCTGATTGATTTACAAGTCTAAACTCCAACCAAGATTTGAGCTAAGATAAGTCTCAGAAAAAAAGTCCATGACTCAAAAGTCGGCCCTAAAATATACGAATTGGGCTTGGGACGATAGGTAGTGCTTGTGGGCTTTTAAAGGGCCCGTGCATAGACCACATAGACCAAAAGCCTATATGTGCCTGTTTGGTGCAGCTTAAAAGCTACTTATTTCAGCTTTCAGCTTAATTTAAGCTATTTTGATGTGTTTGGTTTAGCTTATAACTTATAACTTATAGGTTTTTGGAAATCAGAAATCAGCTTATTCTTTGAGTAGGGCAGGAGATGCTTAATTTATAAGTCAGAAATTAGCTTATGTTCATAGTTATAAGCTATAAACTGTTTAGGCATAAGCTATAAGTATTTTCCCACAGCTCTACCAAACAGGGCCCATATACTAAATAATAGTTTTTTTTTTTTTTTTGTATGTGTGTGTACATATTCATTTTTTGTAAAGCAATAAGATTAAATTTGAGAAATTAAGTGAATAGCACGTCACCTATGAAACTAATAACTATATTTCCACAAGATTAGTAATATAAGTGTAATAAATATATTTAGGTATTTTAATAAATAAATTTAATTTTTTCATGATTCAATATTCAATTCTAATTATTTTCATGAACAGGGCTTGAGCTTTAGAATTATATAGAATGGGTCAGTTGGAGTCTTAAATTTTAGAGCCCAGCTAGGCTGGACTGGCCCATTGCCAATGCTGTGGTCCTCACCTAGGTCGCCATACTTGTCAAAGAGTAATGTTATAATTATGTTACCATGTGGTATGTCATTAAGCCAATCTCATTAACAGTAGTTGATCCAATCTTCCACATACATAAATTATTGAACATTTATAGTGAACGATCTAGAGAAAATTAGTTAAAAGCCTAATATAAGATATTAGATTTAAAATAAAATCTTATTTAGTGATAAAGACATATCAAAAAATTGCCAATGCCGAAAAATTGGTTGGAAAAGTTGCCGGTGGCAAAATATGGTAGTGGTAAAATAGATAAATGTGTGATATTCAATATATAGAGTGTTGAATGAGTGACGTGTATTATAGTTTAACAAATAGATAATTTGGTGATTTTAAGGGATTATTGACTGATAGGTTAATTTTAACAAATAGTTATCTTTTTAGACAAGCTATGTCATTTTGATCCAAAGAGATTAGAGGTTGGGCCTAATAGCTCCAAAGATTAAGAAATCGAATTATGGTTTGGATGCTCAACAATCTATTCTATTATTTAAAAATTAAAACAAATGTTTGACTTGGCTTTTTTTTAATTATTATTTATAGATTGGAACCCCTAGGCATTGTTTAATATTAGGAAATGTATAAGATGTATATTGAAAATATGTAAAAATATAAAAAATTATATTGATTTTAATAAAATTACATTGAATTTAGTAAAAATGTCTTATTTTTTTTAATCTTTTAATTGTGCCCTAGAAGCACCTATTAACAAGACTTTAACTAATTTTATATACCCATAAGAACAGTTATGGAGAGACTGATAGATGAAGAGACTCACAAAGATTGATATATAAAGACCCATTTAAGAATTAATTATTTTAATTAGTTTTTTAATTTTGTACTAAAAAATATAAAAATAAAAGAAAAAAAGAGTAATATATTTTTGGCATAATTGTCTCATAACACACACTCATAATTTTTTGTCCTTCTAGTGAACATAAATACCTACCTAACTTCAACTGAGTCATTTTTTTTAGCAATAATGATAGGTGGCCTGAAAAATTATGGCTCGAATGGCTCGAAACACTCAAAACGACGTCGTTTTGAGTATAAAATAACGTCGTTTTGACACATTCGAATCACAAAAATTCGGACTACCAAACATTTTCCTTTTTTTAGATGGTAAAATAAAGAAGCGAGACATATCAAAAAGAAGGCGCTACAAGGAGGACCCACCCCCAGCCAATTTGAGTCAAGAATGTATATGGGCCATAACCATTCCATGTACCTTAGAGATTGGGCCTTTACTAGTTTATGAGTATAGGCTTTTTAAATGTGCATGTCCTGAACAACCAGTGTAAAAGGCCTATTCTTCAAGGTTCATTTGTTTTTTTTAAAAAATAGCAATTCAACTGTTAAGATTGGATTTTGACAATTAATTTTTTAATTTTTTTTTAAAAATCTTTTTAGGATGAAGTTGTCAATTATGCATTTAGAAAATCCTAAAAATATAGCTTCTTTTTTTTTTTTTTAATAAAAAATTTAGGTAACTTGATGTGTTTTTCAACTCTCCTTTTTCTTTTTCTTTTTTGTCTTTAGTTTTTTTTTTTTTTCAATTTTTTTTTTAAATTTTTTATTTATTTATTTTTTTGTAGTTTTTAGATCCTTCTAATCTGAAAAGTAAAAATATTAATTTTAAATAATTTCACCAAAGACTTTTTTTATAAATTTTTAGTAGATGGATGCCAAACAAAGATAAATCTTATTTAAAATTTATAGTTTTATTAATTTTCTTAAATAACCAAAAAAGTGACTTAGAAAACTGGACCCCCTGTTCAAAAAAAGGGGAAAAAAAAAAACTGGACCCAAAATTTGAGTACATGATCTGGATAAAATTTTAATACAATAGAGACCATATCTAAAATCAATTTGGGCCACACATTTTTGTGTTCCAAAACACTGTTGTACTAGCCAAAACCTCACTAAGTAGGTGTTTGACATGTACTAAAAAAATATATTTTTTTGTATATATATACTTATTTGGATCACATCCTTTAACATTTATCAATATATCCTCTCTACTTTTCTACACATTTGTTTATAAAAATTCAAAAAGTACACTTATTTAGAACATACTAAATCACTCCTAAAAGGTCAATGATTCTTTGAATTTTATTGTAATACTATATATGAATATAAAATAAGAAAAAATTATTAAAAAAAATTAGGATTTGACTCTTATAATAAAATAAATAATGAATTTTTAATCTTATCAATTTGTTTTAAATCTAAACTATCTGTCTATTTTCGTTAAATAAAATTAAAATAAAATGAGTATTTTAGTCATTAAATTTTAAATATTTTATGTATACTTATATTGAATTTAATAACTAAAATATTTTTTTTTTGTCAGCTTTACTTAACAAATATATGCAAATGGTTTAAATGGATAACAAATCAAAATATTAGTGTTTAAATTGACAAAATAAAAATAAAAATAAAAATTTTATTATAAGGCTCAAACCTTAGTTTTATTTATTTATTTATAATTTATCCTATAAATCATATATATATATATTATTAAAAGAAGTGTTTTTTCCTTAGGTACACATTCTAAATGCTTACTTTTTTTTTTTTTATAAAAAATTCACATCAGCATACATTTTTCATTTACATATAAAGTTCTACACAAATTCAATTTCAATTATAATAACCAATTTTATATGGATTCTATTAGAGAAATACTTATTATATATATAATTATAACTTAATTATTATGATATTTAAAAAAAATTATCTTGAAATTCAAATAAATAAATAAATGAGACATAATGTGTTTAATTATGTACATCGCACAAATTAAATTAATTTTTTATATATATTTTTATTTTTTTGTCTATCTTGTTGATGTCTTAATATTAATTTATATTTAATTATATATATATATATAAGGGAAAATTAGTGAAACATCTCTCTCTAACTTTGTGTAGTAAAAGAGGTCTAAAATGTTTTTTTTATTAGCTAAAGTCTCTCAACATTTTCACAGAAAAAATTCTAACTCAAAGAAATTGTATGATCACAGAGAAATTTCAAAATTTCTTTGTGAAACCAGAGAAATTTCTTTGTGAAAATTGAAATTTCTCTGAGTCGGGCAAAATTTCTCTGAGTCAAATTTTCTCTGTAGAAATGTTGAGAGACCTTAACTATTATAAAAATATTATATGTCCTTTATCTTATAAAATCTAAATATCAGGGACCTTAAAAAAAAATTTCCTATATATAAAAGTAGTAGTTACCATCGAAAATTTTCTTTTTCCTATGTGACATATCTCTCTTCTGTTTTTATTTTTATTTTTTAAGTGTCACGTAACATACCCTTATACTTAGTTTTTTTTGAAATCTAATATTTAAAAGATTTTTAGTTAATCTAAACTACATATAAATAAAATTTAAAATAATTATATCTACTAAAAAATACTTTACGAATTAATTTTCTTCTACATTTTTTCACTTTTATTCAAGTATTCAATTTTTATATTAAACTTAAATATATTTCTTATTTTTTTGTCTATCTTATTTACATTTTATTATTACTTTATATTGAGTCTCCTATTTAATATGAAATTGTTTATTAGGAAAAATTTATATTTAATTTAAACTTTATATACATATATTTAATTATATATAATATGTATAAACAGTTTTAAAATAGATATTAAAAAATATCAATACTCAACATAATTAATCTATATATATTTTTTTTTCTTAATCAAACTGCAATATAATTATATTTAATTTTTTAAAATAAATTTTTGTATAACTTCCACTCCTACTTTTTTTTTCCAACTAAATAAAAATAAATAAATAATTAGAATCACTTTTAATTGTATGTTACTATTTGTATTTCCAATTTAACTATTATTATTAATGTCAAATTGAGTGTTTACTTTACAATGTTATAATTTAATATGATATAAAAATTATTATATATTTATTTCAGTTATAATTTTATAATACGATAGAGTTAAGATTATTAAAATACACATAAATAATTGAAATAAAATTACTATATATATATTTGTTTAAATAACACTTTTATAAAGCGATAATGTTAAGATTATTAAAATAAATAATTAGAATTATTTTTAATTTTAAATGACTTTTTTTTTCTCCAATTTAATCATTATCTTTAATATTAAAATGAATTTTTATTTTATTATATTGAAATTCATAGTTTAAAAGAACAAAAAGTACACTGCATATTTCATAATATATAAATAGTTATACATATATATACGTGTAT
Organism: Camellia granthamiana; assembly: GCA_036172215.1. Lineage (NCBI taxonomy): Eukaryota > Viridiplantae > Streptophyta > Magnoliopsida > Ericales > Theaceae > Camellia > Camellia granthamiana. Next base: position 102,633,763 of record CM069906.1, read on the forward strand.
ATATATATAATTTAATTAAAATTATAATATATTTATTTATGCTATATTTTATATCAGAATAAAATTAGTATTTTTCTTTTGTAATGCATACATTACAACATATTTCTAAAAATAATTTATATATACATATATATAATATAAATAATTTTATTTTATTTTGTAAAATATTATCTAAAAAGAAAAAAAATTAACCCATGCGCACGGGTCAACTACTAATAAATAAATAAAACAAAACAAAGAATTGTTGTACTAAAATGAAATATGAGTGAATCAACAAGAAAACAAAACAAAGCATTGTTGTACCAAAATGAAATATGAGCGAATCAACAAGAAAAATAGAAGCTTCGGATTAGCTAAAATGGTATGCATAATGGTTTACCTCAGTCAAGGCCTACGTTTTTAGATGGACTGCCTTTCTTCCAGTCTTAAATCAGATTAAATGTATTGTTAAATCTGTGATATCAAAGGTTCTCGTTTTGATAATTTAAATCGTTTAATATGTAGAATTCGAGAAGTATTATGTATTTGAAAAAAATCACGTTGATTGAATATCGATAGTTACGTGATCAAATTAATTTTTATATAAAAAAATAGACAGTAAAAAAAATAAACGGTTGATAGAAAACTGATTCGTTGAGATATCTATTGATATCCAATCAACATGATTTTTTTCAAATATACAGTACTCGTTGAGTTCTACACATTAAACGGTTCAGATTATCAAAACGAGACATTTGATAGACCTTCACAGATCTAACAACACCCTTCAGTCCCAGATTGGACTGGAGGGAAGCTAGGCCCTTTTGAGATTGAAATTGACACGGATAGGCCCACAAAGACCACAGCCCACCATGAGCAAGCCCAGGCCCACCATTTGAACCCCATCGCATAACCCGGCTAGCAAAACCCAACACAGCTGGAACCCAACTGGGTAGGGAAGGCCAATGATATTCGGACACACGGCAGATGCAGAACAAGTCACGTCATCAGACAAAGATCTGCAGAGTTATTGCCATAGCACATCACCATTAATGCCGCCCATTACAGCATTTATTGCGAGAACACCTCTCAGCCGGAATGGCGCCCCTCCCACCCTGAACCAGACGAACCACGGCACAAGCTTTCGGCGGGGAGGTCAGGATGACAGAGACAGCGAAATGATTACCATGGGATATAAGCAAAGTCTGAAGATAAGATGAAGGTTAAGTTTTTTTCTCTCTCTCTCTACATTTTTCTATCTACCCCTCCTCTTCTAACTCACACGCCGGAGGGTTCGCTGGGGGACTACCCCGTTCCCCGTTTGAAACTTGTTTGCAGGTTATCCAGTGGGTTCGAGGAGCTTGGATCGGTCTAACCCATTCACCAGGACGGACTGTATCATCAGTGGCGCCGTCTGTGGGAACTTGGTTGATCCGCGCGCCAGTGTGTTCATTGTCGCCGGAGACCCTGTTCCCATCGACTCCATCATCTCACCCGTCAAGTGTATGGTTACGACTAGATCCATGGCCTCTCACCACAACACTACCGATCACCAAACCGACCCTCCCAATCCAAACGACCCGCCACAGTACTTTATCGAGCTCACCAACAGCATCAACCGGTATGGCCGAACAAAACCAGGCCTTAATCAATGCTCTACTCCAGCGGAACCTCCCTATTCCTCCACCACCTCAGATATTCCACCCCACCCAGAACAAGTCCGGGCCATACTGTTCCACAACCCAATCCTCCCGACTCAAGGGGCTTGCAACCCCCTCACCCACATATACATCCACCTCCCCCCACCCCCACGTCCATCAGTCGTCGCTCCAGCTCCCAAGGGATGAGGCCAGCAGCATCCAACACCTGTCCCCCTCTGGCGGTGACAACATCCCCCTTTGGGACGCCGAACTCCGAGCCATGAAGCTCCAACTCCAAGGGGTTATGCAGAATATCCAACATAAGCCCTCCACCACAGCAAATTCCCCATTTGTCGCCTCCATCCGAGACAAACCCCCTACCCGCCAAGTTCAAAATGCCTACCATCGACCCCTTTGACGGAACGACCGACCCCGTCGACCACCTGGAGACCTACCGTACCCTCATGATCCTCCATGCCTTCCCTGACGAAATCATGTGCCGAGCCTTTCCCGTGACACTGAAAGGATCGGCTCGGTTATGGTTCAGCCAGTTACCACCGGATTCGGTCTCCCACATTTCAGCATCTCAGTGACTCTTTCCTGAGCCACTTCATCGGGGCCCAACAGCAGCGGCGCCCGGCGACCCAACTCCTCAACATCCGTCAGACCGAGGGGGAATCACTGCGCAGCTTTGTCACTCGCTTCAACATCGAAGCCTTGCAAGTGGCTGAAAATGATGACAAAGTCAATCCTTACAGCCTTCATGGCGGTCTTGCGGTCATCCGATTTCCTCTTCTCTCTCTCTAAGAACCCTCCGACCTCCATGGCAGCCTTGCTCTCCAAAGCCCAAAAATACATGAACGCCGAGGACTCACTGGCCGCTCGGCAGGACTCAACAACTAAATACCTGACCCCCAGAGAAAAGAGGAAAGACCAAGAGCCCCAGTAACACCCGGAACCATAACCGAACATCCCACTATGCCGACCGATCTCCTCACGCCGACCGGTCAGCACCAGTAAGACCGCTCGGTCGGTTCGAGCGGTATACGCCCCTCAATTCTCCCATGGAACAAGTCCTTAATCAGATCCAGCGGGGACTACCCCCTCAAGTGGCCTCTTCCTCCGCGAAACCCTTCCAACCGTAAAGACCAGTCCAAATATTGCCGTTTCCACCAGGACCATGGCCATAACACCGACGATTGCATCAGCCTCAAGGATCAAGTGGAGACCCTCATTCGTCAGGGGCGTCTAAGCCGATTCACAGACACCCGCCCTCAGCAGAGGCAAAGAACCGAGCCCCACAGGGACAATCGCAGGCACTCCCCTCCACGGCGACCAACTCAACCGGACCAGGGCCGCGATCGACCCCCCCAACAACCTCTACCACAAGGTAATCCCACCCCCGCCTGTCGGTGAAATCAGAGTCATCTCGGGCGGTCTTGCTTGCGGGGGACCGTCACGCTCGGCTCAGAGAGCAGGAGCTGAGAAAAATACGACAGGGCTCGGATAAGGCAGTCATCACGGTAGACCGACCCCCCAAGCAGCCCAAGCAGTGGACTGAGCCCATTACCTTCATAGACGCCGATTGTACAGGCATCCGTTATCCACATGATGATCCTCTCGTCATCTCTGCCGTCCTCTCTAACTACAAGTCAGGCGAGTCCTCAATCGACAATGGAAGCTCTTCAGACATCATATTCCTCGACTGCTTCCGCCAGCTCAAGATCGGAGAGGAAAGTCTATCTTCGCTCCAAACCCCCTTGGTCGGTTTCACTGGTGACCGGGTGACTTCTATTGGCTCCATTGATCTCCCCATCACCATTGGGGAATACCCACGGCAGACCACGAAGCTGCTCACCTTCCTTGTAGTCCGACTGCCCCTCTACTTACAACATCATCCTTGGCCGTACCGCCCTCAACGCCTTCCAAGCCATCCACATCCACCTACCACCTTACCCTCAAGTTCCCTACCGACCTCGGGGTCGGAACAGTCAGGGGAGAAGCAGACCGTCGCTAGAGAATGTTATGTGGCCTCCCTCAAAGAAGTTAAGTTGAAGGAGGCAATGATCATTGAAGGACTTGACGTCCGAGATGAGACGAGTTAATCAGAGGCGAACCTGTGGAGGAACTCGTTGTAGTTAACATCGACCCCCACCAACCCACTCAAAACAGCCAAAATCGATAGTCAACTACCTCCCCAAGCAAAGGCTGACCTCACCGCCCTCCTGACCGAGCACAGAGACGTCTTTGCTTGGACCCATGCAGACATGCCAAGCATTGACCCCTCTTTCATAACTCACCGCCTCAGCATCGAACCTCATTTCCGACCTTACCGACAAAAGCAACGTATCTTCCACCCAGAGCGCAATAATCTCATAGCCACAGAAGTCGACAAACTCCTTGAAGCTTGGTTCATCCGAAACGTAGACTATCCCAAGTGGCTCTCCAATGTGGTTCTAGTCCGCAAGAACAATGGCAAGTGGCGCCTCTGCGTCGATTACTCTGACCTGAACCGAGCTTGTCCCAAAGATAGTTACCCACTCCCCCGCATAGATCTGCTGGTCGATGCCACGGTTGGGCACCAAATGCTCAGCTTCATGGATGCTTTCTCCGGGTATAACCAGATCATGATGCACTCATCCGATCGGGAACACACATCCTTCATCACCGATCGAGGTACTTATCACTATTGTGTAATGCCATTCGGACTAAAAAATGCTGGGGCCACCTACCAACGGCTAGTCAATGCAGTCTTCCACCATCAGATCGGTCGGAACATGGAAGTGTATGTGGACGACATGCTAGTCAAGAGCAAACTCTCCACTGACCATCTCACCGACCTACGAGAAACTTTTGCCACCCTTCGCAAATACCAGATGAAGCTCAACCCAGAGAAATGTGCCTTCGGCGTAGGCTCTGGAAAGTTCTTGGGTTTCATGGTCAGTCACCGCGGCATCGAGGCCAACCCCGAGAAGATCAAGGCCTTGATTGAGATGCAGTCCCCCAAAACCGTTAAAGAGGTTCAAAGACTCACTGGCAGAGTAGCAGCCCTCAACCGGTTCATCTCCCGCGCAACGGATAAGTGCCTTCCATTCTTTAAAGTTCTTCGGCAGACTTTTGAATGGACACCTGAATCCGAAGAAGCCTTCCAACAGTTAAAGCAGTGCATGGCCAATCCTCCCCTTCTCTCACAGGCAGTCACGGGCGAGCCTCTCTTCCTCTACTTAGCAGTATCAAGCACCGCGGTCAGTGCAGCTCTCATCAGGGAAGTTGGCTCAGTCCAACGGCCAGTCTACTACATCAGTCGGGCTCTCAGGGGAGCGGAGCAGAACTACCCCTTGTTAGAAAAGCTGTCCCTGGCCTTGGTTACCGCCTCCAGACGACTCCGCCCCTACTTCCAAGCCCACTCCATAGTGGTCCTCACCGACCAGCCCCTGAAGAAGGTCATGCAACAACCAGAACTCTCAGGCAGACTCATGCAGTGGTCAGTAGAACTAAGCCAATTTGACATCTCCTATCGCCCCCGGACAGCAATCAAGGGGCAAGCCGTAGCTGACTTCATCTTGGAATTCACCAACCCAGTCCCTACCACTAACCCTCCGCCCACACCAACTCCACCAGAGCCTGAAGATCCTCATTCTTGGACACTCAATGTCGACGGCTCTTCTCGCAGGGAAGGAAGTGGAGCTGGCCTCATCCTCACCTCCCCCGAGGGGGGTTATTTCAAGTGTGCCCTCCGTCTCTTGTTTGCGGCCAGCAACAATGAAGCGTTGATAGCAGGACTTCGACTGGCCAAAGACATTGGTGTTAGCCACATCCGTGTGTTCAGCGACTCCCAACTCATCGTCGGCCAGATCACGGGGGAATTCGATGCCAAGGATGGCACAATGCGAGCTTACAGGGACATGGCACTCCCCCTCGTTCGCCTCTTCAATACTTTCCAGATCAGACACATACCTCGGGCGGAAAACTCCAAAGCAGATGAGATGGCCCAGCTGGCCTCTGCCGACCAATCCGACCTCAGCCATGGAGTTCGTCTCGAGTACGTAACCCCACCCGGCCATCTCGCCCGACCTACAAGAAGTGCAATTCCTCCAGACGGAGCCCATCCCCTGGGCATCTGACATCCTCCTCTTCTTGACTACTGGAGAACTCCCAGATGACCAACAACAGGCCGCCAAAGTGCGAGCCCGGTCGGCTAACTACATCCTGGTTGACGGCATCCTTTACAAGCGCGGTTTTTCACGCCCGTACCTGCGATGTCTCAACCCCGCCCAAGCAAACTTATGTAATGGAAGAAATCTATGAAGGGATCTGTGGCAATCACTCGGGTGGCAGGTCTCTCGCTCACAAAGTACTCCGCACCGGCTACTTCTGGCCGACTCTCAACCAGGATGCCGCTGATTTCGTGCTCAAATGTGACAAGTGTCAGCGCTTCGCCAACATCCCCCATACTCCTCCTACTGAGCTGATCACACTCTGCAGTCCCTACCTGTTCGCCAAATGGGGGATCGACCTGGTCGGACCCCCTTCCCACTGGCCGAGGCCAGACCAAGTTCGCAATAGTCGCCATCGACTACTTCACCAAATGGGTAGAAGCAGAGCCCTTGGCCGCCATCACCGAGCAGAATACAACCAAATTCATCTGGCAGTCCATTGTTTGCAGGTTCGGCATCCCTCAAGCCATCGTCTCCGACAACGGGAAGCAATTCGACAACGCCAAGTACAGGAAGTTCTGCGCAGACCTTCAGATCTAACCATGCTTCTCTTCCCCAGGACATCCGCAAGCCAATGGCCAGGTCGAGGTCACCAACCGCTCACTCCTGAAGATCATCAAAACTAAGTTGGAAGCTGCCAAGGGACTTTGGGCAGAGGAACTACCAAACGTGCTCTGGGCCTACCAGACTACCGCTCGGACTCCTACCGGGGAAACCCCTTTTCGCCTAACATACGGTGCTGAGGCGGTTATCCCCGTAGAAGTCGGTCTGCCAAGCCCCAGGGTCTTACACCCGGACCCAACACTGACTGAAGAGCTCCGTCGGGCGGACCTGGACCTCATCGAAGAGCTCAGAGAGACTGCTGCTGTCAGATTGGCCTCGTACCAGCAGAAAATGAGAACACATTACAACCGCAAGGTCCGACCAAGGGAATTTACTGTCGGAGACCTAGTGTTGAGAGAAGCAACTCTTGCCACCAAGAATCTGACCGAGGGCAAACTAGCAGCCAAGTGGGAGGGACCCTACGTTGTGAAGGCCCGCCCACGGCCAGGCACTTACCGACTTCAAGACATGGATGGCCGAGACCTTCCCCATCCCTGGAATGCTGAACATCTGAAGCGTTACTATCAATGAATTCTTACTTTTGTATTGTCAAACTTGTTGTATTTTCCTTTCAGTACTCAATACAAATATCGACTGGAGTTCCAACCTTCTATAATTTAACTGTCTGAATGTCGCTTCCATAAAACTTTCTTTTGCAGCACTCAAAGCCTCAGTCCGACCTGAGCACTCTCAAAAGCCTCAGTCCGACCTGAGCACTCTCAAAAGCCTCAGTCCGACCTGAGCACTCTCAAAAGCCTCAGTCCGACCTGAGCACTCTCAAAAGCTCAGTCCGACCTGAGCACTCTCAAAAGCCTCAGTCCGACCTGAGCACTCTCAAAAGCCTCAGTCCGACCTGAGCACTTTCAAAAGCCTCAGTCCGACCTGAGCACTCTCAAAAGCCTCAGTCCGACCTGACCATCTCAAAAGCCTCAGTCCGACCTGACCATCTCAAAAGCCTCAGTCCGACCTGACCATCTCAAAAGCCTCAGTCCAATCTCACTCTGCATGAACGAATTTTATCAGTTCACTCTTACTCTGCGTGGTGGGATTTTTAAATCAACAAGTTCAAATTCACATTCAAATTCACAAGTTCATCCTCTTCCATTTATCAGCCCACTTTTATCAGTCCAATCTCACAAGTTTAAACTCACTTGGGTCACTTAGCTCAAGTTCACTCTGTCAAGAAGTTGAATTTTTCATAAGTTCACTACTCATTTTTATTACAAGCATTTCTCCATTTCAAACCCACCAAACAAATAAACACAGTTAATTACAAGACATAAGTGGAGCTTCATTCACTCGCAAAATGTGTACATCAGTTTTTACAATACTTCAAAAAAAAAAAAAAAAAAAAAAAAAAAAAAAAAAAAAAAAAAAAAAACAAGACAACAAAACAAAACAAAAATGTGTACACAAAAAACACACAAAAATTCTTAAGTACATGTCTTCAGTTCACTCTCCCTCTTCACTGGAGATCAGATCCTCCTCTTCCACACCTTCATCCAGAGGGGTCTGGGCCACATCATCTTCTCCAATTGTTACGCCGCTGAAGTCAAATTCTGGGAACAGCTCCTCTGCCCTCCTTTTTGAACATTTTCCACCCACTGTCCCAAGTACTTTGACATTTCATGCTTGTAATAGTCCGACTGCTGGAAGCTGGCAATCACTTCAGACTCAGACCCTCCCTTCAGCAGCCGTCCTTGATGTGCCAGCCCCCCCAGATTCCTCCCTTGCTAAGCTGCTGGCTACTGCCGCATCAATCGCCATCTGAAACTCAGGAGACCCTTTGAATTGGGCAACTGCTGCAACACAAAGATCGGGGTAGGCTGCCCTTTCCGAGGCCGCCTTCGCCTTCTCTTCGTTCAGCTCTTTTTGAAGGGTCTCCTTTTCCGCTGCTGCCCTGACCCTCTCAGCCTCCAGCTCCCCCCTCCAGGCCTTTCCCTCAGCAATCAACTTCGCCCTCTCTGCCTCAAATTGCTTCTGCAAAGTCTCCCTCTCCACAGTCCCCTTACTTCGCTCTTCCTCTAACTCCTTGCCGCAGGCTCTCCTCCTGCTCCACCGCTTTGGCGCGCTCGTCCTCCACCTCCTTCTGTAGAGCTTCAACCTTAGCATCTGCATCATCTCTCTGCCTGACGAGCTCTTCGTTATTGATCATGGCTTCCTCATGCCGCTCGATCGCGATAGCACAGGCCTTTTGGACTCCTCCAACTTCTTCTGCTCACCAGTCAACTGGAACTCAAGCGACACAACCCTGCGGCGTGTGTCCTCCAACTCCGACTTGACTGATGACAGCTCGGTGTGGGCAGTCTTCCATGCAGCACTCTCCTTCTTCAGCTTGGTCAGGTCTGCCTTGGCCTCTTCAGCTCTGATCTTGGCCGCCGCAGTTTTCCTCAGCAGGACCCCCTGCCAGGGTAGTTACCTCCATTTGAGCAGAGCATAGCCCCCTGAACAGGTCCGCCTCATTGAATCCAGAGGCCGAGCGCAGAGCCGACTCCTCCACCATCTTCACTAAGCGGTCTGCCACCGCCTTAGCTGGGCCTCCGTCTCCCTCCAGCCTCCCAGCCACAGCCCGCGTGTGGTAAATCGTGGCACCCAGGCTGACCCCCCCTTCCTGGGGCGCAGGACCCCCCTGGGGTCGTTCTTCCACCTTTTGTTCAGGAACCCCTGGGGTCGTTCCTCCACCCTTTATTCAGGATCCCTGCTCCCCACCCCTATGCTGATCAGCAGCCCTCACTTGCACAACATCTCTAACTTGTGAGGGACACGTCCACCACCTCTGGGACGACCACCCTTTCTGCAGTCTCCTCTGCAACCGGGGTCTCCTTCATCTTTTTCGGCCTAGACTCCTCTGCAGCCCCCTCTGGGGCACTTCTCTCTTCTTCTTCTTCAGACCCTCCCCCTCCTTCCTGGCCTTCTCCTTCACAGGATCCGCAGGGAGCTTCCGCGGCTCAAAAGTGCTTAGGTCCTTCCCTCCTAGGGGCTTGGGACGAGGTCGAATCCTCTCCCCTCGCAAGCGGTTGCGGAGTGGTCGGTCAGCTTGAGCCTCTTTGAACTTCTGAGCCTTTACCATAATGGCCTGATCCTCCGCCTCCTGCGCTCTTCTTCTGGCCTCTAACTCCCGATCGGTCGAGGGTCCCCCCCCGATCGGTTGTGGACCCAACCTCCCGCTCTGAAACAGTGCGGACGGCTGAACAAGCTCGTCCCACTTAACTTTTTCCCTCTCCCTCCACTCCTTCACCTTCTTTACTCTCTCCGCCACCGCCGCACCCACCTTCGGCTCCACAAACTTGGTCGGCACCTTCCACGTCGTACGCACTCCAGCCCCGCCAGAATTGGACACGTAGAACCACCTGGGCCTCCAACCTTTGATCGAAGTTGGTAACCCAGCCACCAAACCCTTCCCCGCCACGGCCTGCAGGGTCACCCAAGTCTCTTGCTGCCCTGAAGTTTTGTAGCAGCAAAAGAACTCATCCACTGTCATGGCCTGCCCTTCAGTCGCCTTTGGCCAGACGCTTGCGCAAGATAGCAAAATTTTCCACGCATTGGGCATTAGCTGCCCTGGTGCTACCTCCAAATGGTTGAGCACATCCACCACGATCTGCGGCAGTGGCAATCTCAACCCACCCTTCAGCGCCTCCTCGTAGAGAGAGAACTCCCCTGGCCTGACGTCAGACGGCCTCTCCGTTGATGTTGGCAGCACCAACTCCACCTCCGCCGGGATCTGGTACCTTTCGCGGATAGCCTCCAATTCCCCCGCCGTAATAATGGACCTGTTAGCCCTTGAATGCCAGTGATCTGGTTCCACCTGGCTGATTGGTTGCGGCGCTGCTATCACGGTGGAACCGTGGGATCGCACCACTGGTCCCTCCACCCTACCTGACCTGTACTGCTGCGCCAACTCCACAGCGTCGTCCTCTCCAAGAGGATCCACCCTCACATCCCCAGCTCCTTCTTGAGCCATGTCTATGGCGTGTCTGCGTATTGCTTCTGATGCAGGTGCAAGAAAGTTGTAGAAATGTTGCAAAGGGGTATCGTCGGAAACGAAGGAACTAATACTTCGAATATTTTGAGTTTTTGTAAAGAAGTAGGTGAATCGTATGATACCAAAAGCCCACGGTTTACCCGTATTCCAAGGATCCAAATTAATTTTCGCCAGTTTGAAAACTTTTCAAATCATCCGCCAAAACTGCCTCTTCAATGCCCATCATAATGCCCTGACGTTTCGCTAATAATCTAACGCTTGACCTTTCCCCTCCCTCGAACTTCCGCCACGTGTATGGCCTGGATGCACTAACTTCTGTCCTTACCTTGTCTTTTCCACTTCAAATCATCACGTGACACGCCGCCTCTCGAGCCCCGCGCCCTTCCACTCGGCCATCCTCGCGGTCTGCCCGCTCAGGTTCAGTCTCACGATCGGCCTCACCCGCTCGGTCACCCTCAGGGTCGGCCTCTCCTGGTCGGCCACTTCCACGGTCGGCCTCACCTGCTCGGCCACCTCCACGGTCAGCCTCACCTACTCGGCCACCTCCACGGTCGGCCTCACCTGCTCGGCCACCTCCACGGTTGGCCTCACCCGCCTGGTCACCCTCAGGGTCGGCCTCTCCTGCTCGGCCACCTCCACGGTCGGCCTCACCTGCTCGGCCACCTCCACGGTCGGCCTCACCCGCCTGGTCACCCTCAGGGTCGGCATCTCCTGCTCGGCCACCTCCACGGTCGGCCTCACCCACTTGGTCGCCCTCACGGTCGACCTCTCCCAGCTCGGACACCTACCGGTCGGATTCATCTTCTATATTGTTATTCCCTTCGTTGGGCTAAAGCTGCACTCGGGAATGGGGGACTACTGACACGGATAGGCCCACAAAGACCACAGCCCACCATGAGCAAGCCCAGGCCCACCATTTGAACCCCATCGCATAACCCGGCTAGCAAAACCCAACACAGCTGGAACCCAACTGGGCAGGGAAGGCCAATGATATTCGGACACACGGCAGATGCAGAACAGGTCACGTCATCAAACAAAGATCTGCAGAGTTATTGCCATAGCACATCACCATTAATGCCGCCCATTACAGCATTTATTGCGAGAACACCTCTCAGCCGGAATGGCGCCCCTCCCACCCTGAACCAGACAAACCACGACACAAGCTTTCGGCGGGGAGGTCAGGATGACAGAGACAGCGAAATGATTACCATGGGATATAAGCAAAGTCTGAAGATAAGATGAAGGTTAAGTTTTTTTTTCTCTCTCTCTCTCTACATTTTTCTATCTACCTCCTCTTCTAATTCACACGCCGGAGGGTTCGCTGGGGGACTACCCCGTTCCCCGTTGAACTTGTTTGCAGGTTATCCAGTGGGTTCGAGGAGCTTGGATCGGTCTAACCCATTCATCAGGACGGACTGTATCATCAGAAATAATGAGTGATCATGGAAGGCTTGGGCCAGATGGGCTTTCTCCATTGTCTCATATGTTGGAACAAATCACCTTAAATTCTTTAATTGGTGGTCTTCGGATCTTTAAAACTTAGCAATGAACTTGTCTATGTAGAACAAAAATATGATATTTTAAGTCGTGTTACTAAGTCGCTTCCCTAAAGACAATATTTGCACTTACAAAAAGATGTGCAGGGGGTTACAGCAAATTCGCCTCCAGGATACAATGAAACCTGATTTAAAGATCAATTCTATCAACGTCTGCATTGACAATAATAGATCAGAATACTCTTGATATAATCAAGAAAACCAAGACACTGATAATCAAATTTGTAGAACTTGATTACCAGTAAAAAAAAAGTAGAAATTGCTTAAAGAAACTCTTGATCAAAAACTAAAAATCAAGAGGGAGAGAGAGAGAGAGATAATTGCAGGAATGCTTTTGAATTTTGTGGATGGAATGAAATGATTGATTTCGTATCCTATTTATACGCCTTGATGGATCTAATCGAATGGTCATGTTCTTTGATCGCATTCAATCAGATCTGACTGTTGGATCGACGATCTATGGTTCAGATCATTCTCACACCGAATAGTTGCCTTGACTGATCACACCTGAACGATTAGGTGTCATCTCATCCGTACAATCGTGCGCATCTCCAATCAACGGCTATGATCAAACCGTTCCAGATCGGACACACAACCGTTCGATCGGTTAGTTGACTCATCGCCAACGGATGCCAATGGTCATGTCCTTTGATTGCATCTGATCAAATCTGATCGTTGGATCAACGATCTATGGTTTAGATCATTCTCACACCGAATAGCTGCCTTGACTGATCACGATTAGGTGTCATCTCATTCGTACGATCGCGTGCATCTCTAATTAACGGCTATGATCAAATCACTCTAAATCAAACACACAATCATTCGATCGGTTGGTTGACTCATCGCTAACGGACGCCATGTGGAGCTTACTGTATTCAATGTCGTCGCTCCAACTTATTCGATGCAAATAGGAAAGCGCCTGTGTTAAGTGCAAAGTGCGCCATCAAACGTCATACAGCCCATTCTCCACGCCACGTGCGTGTGCAGTTTGTGGTGTGGGTGCATGCACACTAGCTTTCACCTCACAATTCCATATTCAAAATAATATTCTATGTAGCACCTTATTAAGTGCTCCATATTTTCCTTTCTTTCCAATGTGGGACAAAGTTCCCAAGCTTAATTTTAGCTTTCCAAAGAAAAATAAGGAAGGTTTTGAAAATACCCAAAAATTAAATTATACTTTTTAAAAACCATTTTGAAAATTCTCCAACATTATATTCAAAATATTTTAGGTATAAATAATTTTTTAGATCTTATAACCTTTTTATCTTGATTTTAATTGGGACTTTTGCTAACGGACAATGGAATTGATCTATCGAATTAGTCGATTCAATAAATCAGATATTGAAATATCAAAAAGAAAAAAAGAAAAGAAAAAGTAATAATGCCCGACTTAGTTATATATATGTTAATTTATCTTATTTTATTTTTAGAATGGTTAAATTGCACATTTCCTTTCAAATTTTTCTTGACAATCCTCAGTATTTCTCTCATGGTTTTCGAGATAACACCGGGAAAAAGGATCTCTTACACCCCTAACTCTACTAAATTTTTATTTTTTATTCCAAACACTATTTTTTCTCAAACCTAAACACATTGTTATATATCTAACTTAGAGGAGTTATCCCGAAATTGTAAACTCAGTTAATTTCAATCATTTGAAATTTGTTTAAATCTACTTAAATTCGTAAACAAATTTAAATGTGTGTTGCATCTAAGGAAACCATTTAAAAAATTAAATTTAAATATATTGGACATAATGGATAAAAACAAAGCTACAAAGCAAGGAAACTACCCATCCTACCATCACCACATATGTCTCCACTTCTATCACCCAACCTCGTCCACCTCCTCCATCCATTCTTCCATCCATCAATTCAAAAAGAAATTAGTAAAATAAACAGATTGATCAAGTTGATTTGTTCAATCTAAAGATCAAAGTGAGAACAAACAAATTTTAAAGGTCAAAGTGTGAAAATGATCAAAAATAAAAAGGACATAGTTTAATTTATCCTAAAATTATTATTATAATGGCTTAGTCTATTGAATAGATTAAAATAAGATAAGAATAGTTATAATAACTAACAAAACTCTTTTGAAAAATCCATTAAAAATGCTACAACAATGGTAGAGGGCCACAATTTTTGTGGCTCAAATTACTCGAAATTGTCAAAACGACGTCGTTTTGACAATTTTGAACCATTTGAACCACAAAAATTGTGGCCCTCAAACATTTTTCAAAATGCTATGAGGTCTTAAAAAAAAAAAAAAAAATTTGACAAACTTTTGGACTTAAAGACTATTGAAATTGCTCTGTGGTCTGGTCGCTAGTAAGGTGATACCTACCAAACATGAGATTGATGATTCGTTGGGAGCATGAGTTTTTTGACCAGGTGTTACACGCTTTCATGTCCATGTGCATGGAACTTTCTAGATTCTACTCAATAATTTTGCAACCACCCAAATAATTTTATGAGAATCTTATCATATATATATATACATATACTTTAAATGTAATTCGAAGTATAGATCAAGATGCCATGTAAAATAGATTTTTATGACGCTACTGAAATAGAAATATGAAAAAGCAAATTGTCATGCACTCGTTTACAATGGTATCAGGCCCTTGTGACATTTGAAGTAATAAAAAATCAGAAAATGACATCTCTTCACACGGTTTTCTTTCGTGCTCTTTTATATTTTATTTGGTGCGCTTTACTCTAAGTCCATAATAATAATTTGAACTGTTTATTGATATTCAACGAAATTGATTTTTTATACAACTTATTTTTATTATTTGACTTACGGGATAAATTATTTGAGTCATGATTATAGATCTAGAATGAAAAATATGAAAAAAAGCCATTCCCAGAGAGTCGAAGTTCAAAAGTGAGAACAATTTTATTCATTAGTTTTTAGGAAAAATTATTTATAAGTCCTATTAGGAAGACTTATGCTATATATGGTCCTACGAAAAAACTTATATTCCCAGAAGTCCTGTGTGAAGTTTGTTGACACATTTACTCTCAATATTAGTTGTTAATATCATAAATAATGGTAAAACCATATATAGGAAATTGAATGTTACCATAGATTAAGTTTGCGAAATGTAACGTGACACCTACATAAACGTAACGTAACGTGACCATATCAGATGGGACATTACATAAACGTAACGTGACACCTGCATAAACGTAATGTAACGTGTCACATTCCGTTTCGCAAACTTATTAGGTTTTTGATTTTTTAAATTGAATGTGAAAATGTTACTTGTTCGTGTATTTTGAAATTCACATTCACGTAGATATGATCTATGGTTACATTCAATTTTCTATATAAGAAATTGAATGTTACCATAAATTAAGTTTGCAAAATGTAACGTGACACCTACATAAATGTAACCTATGTAACATTCAATTTCCTATATAGAAAATTGAATGTTACCATAGATTAAGTTTGCGAAACGTAACGTGACACCTACATAAATATAACGTAACGTGACCATATCAGATGGGACATTACATAAACGTAACATGACGTGACACCTACATAAACGTAATGTAACGTGACACCTACATAAACGTAACGTAACGTGTCACGTTACGTTTCGCAAATAGGATCTTGTGGAATACATTCTTATCTAAATAGAACTTAAGACTCTATAAGAAATTACACAAGACTTAACATAGCATAAGTATCCGAAATAGGACTTGTAAATAAGTCTCCCTAGTTTTTATGATGAGTTCTCCGTTAGACAATAATGTTTGAATTTGAGTCTTATAAATAGTGATATAATTTGAGTCTTATTGATATATCATGTAATTATTTTTTAAAAAGGTTTTTCTCAATTCGGAGCATAAGAGTTCCTACAACTCAAGTAATGTGACACTTTATGACTGACTAGAATGTTTTTTTTCCAACCCAGGATGTAAGAGTTTTTATAACACAAATAATATGACACTTTATGATTGACTAATGGGAGATGCTAGAATGTGTATCATTAAAAAGGTATATATGGTATATTTTTCGTAACTTTTTCACAAAATTTCATAATTTAAATATAAAATGTCATAATTTTTTCACTATGAAAGTCAAACTTTTTTTTTTCCACAAAAAAGTGTCATAACAAAATCACAAAGTGTATAATAAAAATCATAAAGTGTCATAATATTAGTGTGTTTGGTTTCAGTTTTCTGAAAATTAAGTTTTTTGTTTTTCATGTTTTTTTTTAGTGAATGTTTTTAAAATTTTAAGCAGTTTTTTTTTTAACTTTTTTAGACGTACCTTACCTAGGTGTATCTAAATAATAAAATATTTTTGAAAAAATATTTTAAAAAAATTAATAAATATATAAAAATACGAAAAATGTATTGAATTTTTGTTTTTTTTTTTTGTTTTTTGTTTTTTTATCTTTAGTATTTAGTGAATTTTTTTAAAAAAGAATTCACAAATATTATTGTGACTCGCCTTTTTCGCGCCCCTTTTCGGGCCCCTTTTCGGAAGGTTTGAAAAGAAAGTCCTACAGTTCGGACTCCTGTGGTTTTGAATCTAATCTCACAAGTGTAATGTGAAACTAATAAACACAAAAGAGTCCAAATCCGGCAAATCGTTTTAGAAAATTGATTTTGAATCAAAAAGTGCCAAAATTGGACTGTTTTGCCAGATACAGGGTCGCCACCTAAATATTTTATTTTGAAAAAATTTAGGAAACCCATGACTCGTGCCGAAAGCCACGTGTCCATCATCACCAAAGTTGCCTCAGTTTAGGAACTTAGGTACGAGAGCGAAAGGTCATAAATTGAGCACCCCCGCTCGCCCAATCAAAGATCGGCCTCTACTAATCATGATATGATTTTGTATGTACATTATGTGTTCTTGTTCTGGTTATTAAACTAACATTACTATGTGATGCACACAAGCAAGTATAGGCTAGTTTGCAAGATTTGAAACAATTCAACTCATGTTTGTTTTTGCGAAAATGGTTTGAATTTGCCATCTCAAGTGGGTTTAAAGTTTGCGGATTTACCACCAAACTTAGTGGGCTTAAAACATGATTTGCCACTCAACAAAGTGGGCTTACAACATACATTTGTCGAATCGTTCCAATTCAAACAACAAGCCTTCATCCACAAGTATTCAAGCAGTTTAGCAAGTAAGCACATAGCCTCATGGTGAGCATGCTAGACATGGCAACATTCACACTTATGCAAGTATGCTAAAGCGTAAAAACTCACTTAGTACTCCGAGCTAAGAAAATATGAGTTAGAAAAATATGCATGATTCCTAACCATGTCAAATGTTTAATGCAACACATGCATTGAATGCAATTAATAGGCTCGGCTACTAATATGACATATGATTCAATTAAATAACATGCGATTTAAACACGTATTTAAATAAGATATTGAAATGGCAATGCAATTTGAATGATGCGACGAGCCTCAGTGCATGCAATACGAATGAATGGATGCAAGCATAATGTATGCTAATTGAAACGTGTCCCTAATCTAACCATCAAAAGCGATTAAATAAAAGGGAGAAAGATGTGGGGTTGGAAAACACACACACACACACACACACACTTATTACAATATTATGCCCTCGCGAAGAAGGGTCCGAATGAAACTAACTAAGCTACACTACTTAACTAATTATTACAAACCAAATTAATTAACTATTCTAGTTAACTAATTACAAGACGAAATCGAATAACTAGTTAAACTAACTAATTATTTACAACTAATCAATTACAAACACATATTTAAGCTATCGCTAATTAAACCAATTAGCTAATCCCAGGAGGCGAGGAAAGCCTATGCATGCTCGGTTTCTATCCGAAAAGCCACTGTCTTACTGCTGAATGCTTTTGTTTGCGCATTTGAGCACTGACAGTGCTGCCCACTTCCAGAACACCTTTGCTTCACCTTACCAACACACTGTGCAAATTTCATTGATGGCCGACAAGAGGCCGGTCAGCTATTGATGGTGGCTGTCGGCCACTGATAGCTTCGACTTCCTTGCTGCATCAGAGAGCAAACATAGCAAAATAGTGTATTTCTCAAGGGTTGTTTGCACACTTTTCCTCTCCTTTTCATGGGGAAATCAAATGAGGGACAAAATTTGGTTCATAAACCATCAATCAAGCAATTTCATTGCATGATGTCTTGTGAAACTAACTGTGCAAGTTTAATAAATGCAAAACAAGACTCAAAATGACCATCACCCTATCATGCATGATCAAGGGCAATGAAGACCTAGGAAAATAACACATTTCATCACTTTTGAGTATAAAATGTTCCATTTTCCTTGTGTTCAAACTAACGTCCGATTTGAACACATGCAATGCAACACAAAGAATGCTTATTTTGTCACTTTTACTTTTCAATTTTGTTTACACATTTTAGTTACCAAACTATCTTTTAATCAATTAGTCCATTAGTAAGTGTCTTCTAAAGTAAAAAAAGTGTCAACCAAGGGATAGTTTAAGGTATGAAAGAAGCTTCATGCCGTTGATAAGGAACCCTCAAAGGAGGATTAAACCATTAAGCATGAGCCTCCATCTCAAGCTTAAACAACCCTAAGGAGGCTAACCCCTCCAATTTTAGACTTCAAAATGGGTTTTTTGCCACTGAAAAACCTTTGAAATTCAGTGGTTAAAAGGCCCAAAAAAAAAAGTTAGTTTAAAAGTGATGAACAAAGGCACAAAAACTTTACAAACTAAGAAGCAAGAATGGTGAACAACCCCTTAATTGAAAATGGCCTCAAGCCAACACTTTTAAGCCATAAAAACAGAGTTTTTTACAGTTCAAAATCAGTCTTAAGACAATTGAAAAAGATAGCAAAGCAAGGGTACAAAACAAGTATAAAGAGAGAGTGTTATACCTCTTGAAGAGAAGACACAATTTGGCCAACAAATTCAAGTCACACACACTTTCTAGAGCTCAAAATAAGTCCCAAGCTACATCAACCCAAAGACTAGCAACTTCTAACAAGGGTGTATAGGCAAAAGTGTGGGATTTGTGAGCAAATGTGTATAAACTTGCAAGAGAGAGAGAGAATTTTTGTTCCAAATTTTCTAACCTTCCAAAATGGGGGAGGAACCCCCATATATATAGAAAAACATGGTTTGAGCTTAGAAACATCCCACCATATACGTGTAGGTAGATGCAGTTCAGTGTGCTAACAACTGTCACAACTATCAACAAATATCTGCAAAAAAACATTGGTGGCCGTCGGCCACCACTGGTAGCCAACCGGCCACCACTGTGGCCGATCGGCCACACCAATGGTCGACAACCATGAGACATGGCTGACAGCCTGTGGTGGTGGTCGAGAGGTCACCACAAATTCTAGGCTTGAAACATCAGGATTTTGGTCCAAAACAAGGCATAAAATGCACAAACTTTAAAGGCTCAAAGACAGGGCGTTCCACCGAGGATTTCGGGCACTCAAAGCGAACAAATGCAATCATAATCATCGGGCGCACAAGCGACGACGTCTAAGTCTTGAGGTCGGTCAAAAATATGATGTCTACAGTTGTCCCTCTTTGACAGAACTTGGAGTCATGAAATGACGTGAGTGAATGCCAAAGCCCAGAGACGACCCATTTTTGACAAGGCCGAAGACTTGGACAAACAAACAAGCAAGACAAAAACGGTTGCGCCCACAGGCTGTCTACGTATCCCTTTGTAAGGAATCAAACCAGTGTAGTTTTGGGGCAAGATGCAAGTGATATGCACGATGCGAGAACATAACTTATGATCATGCAATGAGGCTGTAATGAAATATTTAAATGCAAATACAATGCAATGAAAATGCCACATTCAAACAAACCAAAACGAGGTATAGCATCCCAAACATGAAAAGAAATAAATAAATGAACACGCCACGTGTGAGAATCATGAGACAAACCACATTTCATGCAGAAATGATGAAAGAAAATTATGCAAGCTTAACCACGTGACGCACAGGAATGATGAAAAACAACATAACCATTGGGCTCACCCAAGGTTTCAACCAAGATCCTAACATGTTGCACGCAAGAAGATAAAGTGAACACCTCCAAACGCGTCTTACGCGAGATGAGAAAGTGAAAACGTCCAAACGTGTCTCACGCGAGAGGAGAAAGGTGAATACGTCCAAACACGTCTCACGCGAGAGGAGAAAGTGAAAACGTCCAAACGCATCTCACGCGAGAGAAGAAAGTGAATACGTTCAAACACGTCTCACGCGAGAGGAGAAAGTGAATACGTCCAAACACGTTTCACGCGAGAGGAGAAAGCGAATACGTCCAAATGCTTCTTACGCGAGAGAAGAAAGTGAAAACGTCCAAACGCGTCTCACGCGAGAGGAGAAAGTACAAACGTCCAAATGTGTCTCACGCGAGAGGAGAAAGTGCAAACGTCCAAATGCGTCTCAGGCGAGAGGAGAAAGTGCAAACGTCCAAACGCGTCTCACACGAGAGGAGAAAATGAATACGTCCAAATGCGTCTCACGCGAGAGGAGAAAGTGAATACATCCAAACGCGTCTCATGCGAGAGGAGAAAGTGAATACCTCCAAATGCGTCTCACGCGAGAGGAGAAAGTGAATACGTCCAAGCGCGTCTCACGCGAGAGGAGAAAGTGAAAACGTCCAAACGCGTCTCACGCGATAGGGGAAAGTGAATACGTCCAAACGCGTCTCACGTGAGAGGAGAAAGTGAAATTGTCCAAACATGTCTCACGCGAGAGGAAAAAGTGAATACGTCCAAACGTGTCTCATGCAAGAGGAGAAAGTGAATACGTCCAAACGCGTCTCACGCGAAAGGAGAAAGTGCAAACGTCTAAACGCGTCTCACGCGAGAGGATAAAGTGAAAACGCATTTCGAAGGGCAAAAATGATCTTACCTGGAACTCTTCTGAATGAACAGTACATACAATATTGTTTGCTTTCTCAAATGAACCATACATACAATATCGTTTAGTTTCTCAAATGAACCATACATACAATATCGTTTACTTTCTCAAATGAACCATACATACAACATTGTTTGCATAAAACTCAACAAATGCGATACAGTAAGAATTCATGTTCTATGCAAAGAAAACAATCGAAGCAAAATGCTACATGAAGGCATATTCGACGCCAAGTACCAAATGCATATCCTATGCATGATTGAAAGTATGTTCTATGCAAAGTACAAAAATGCATGTTCTATGCACAATTAACAACATGTTCTATGCACATAATAAAAGAGATGCATAGTCTATACAAGAACGAAAGCATATTCTATCGAAACAAGCTCAATAACAACTTTCTAATTTACCTCTCGGAAAAGTTGCAATATACAAAAAGGATACACCTCGTTCAACAAGTGACGAACAACGATCACTGAAAACATGGTTTCGAGCTTCCACAGAGAGAATTTGAACTCAACAGTGACCTTTCCTTGCACCTCTCGGGAAATAGGGATAAAAACAACATCAAGATTCAATATAGGAGCATTGGGCATTGAACGGCTGCAAGGAGAAAGTGTCGGCCACCTGTCGACCACCCTTGAATATTGTCGGCCACCGATGGCAGATTGGGCCCAAAATGGTCTTTTCACCACGAGTCTTTATAAACACTCACCCATACTTCATTTCCTTACTCCTCCAAAGCCAAAAATCCTCCCTCTCTCTCTAGACACTTTCCCTCTCTAGATCCAAGCTTTATACGCGTTTTCCAACACCCCACGCACATTTTCTTCGTTAAACCCTCTTAGTTTACTCCATTTTGAACCGATTGAAATTTGATTTCGGTGCCTTTTCTTGGAGTTTCACCACTTGAGGCTTGTTCCTCTCGAGTTCTTCTTGGGTTCGGTGCCTTTTTTCGGGCTTTGACTTTTTCTTTCATTTTCTCTCTCCTAGGGTTGACTTTTAGCATTTTCCACCTATTTTCCTCATTTTCGTCCATTTTCTCATCTTCTTTCTAGATGGCGGACGACATACCTCACGACAGAGCTTTCCCTCTAGAGATGGAGGCGGAGCCTGAGCCAGTGCTGCTACTACCCAGGATTCGACCTTTTGATCTGACGACATATCATCCTCGGACGCATGTACTACCACCCAAGAGCATCCGGGGTTTCAGAGGGTTTGCACGAGATGCACCAGAGGACCTCTTGCTACGAGAGCTGGACTCCTATTTGTCTTACCGCGCCACCGAGGTACACACTGTATTCTTACGTTTTTTTCATTGTATATTACATTTCTTGCTGTAACTGTATTCCTTGTTTCAACTGTAATGTTATATTGTTTACACTGTATTTCTTATCCTAATCACACTCTTGTACTGCATTTCTTACACTACCTTTGCATCTGCTTGTTCTCATGCCACTGTATATCATTGTTCTGATTACAGGAGGATTCTTACTCTATTAGAGGCTATGGAGCCACGTCCGCGAGGGACTGGTACGTAGAGCTTCCTAACTGTGTCAGCCACATTATCGATAAGGCCGACTTTGGTTTATTCTGCACGGGGCTATCACGCCTTATTGCGAGTCGGCCCTTACTTGGAGCATTGGTAGAGAGGTGGTGGGATACCACCAACTCTTTCTACTTCTCTACCGTTGGGGAGATGACGATAACCCCCTATGACTTCTCCATGCTCACCGGCATAGGAGTAGGGGGTCACTTAATTCCTTATGATACGAACATAGGTGAGTGGGAGGCCGCCTGGATTTACCTATTAGGGGCATGCCCACCTCGCTTCTGACCGAGGATGGTACAATACAGTTGGTTCGCGGAGCGGTTCTGAGGGATCGAGCCAGAGACAGTTGAGGAGACAGAGCATTACGCCCGAGGTTTTTTAATGTTCTTCTTTGGCACCACCTTGTTCGTGAACAGGGCGAACACTGTAGGATTGTATATTCTGAGCGCCTTGGTGGATTTACCGCAGATCCGGCTCTACGATTGGGGTGGTGCTGGCCTAGCCACATTGTATGGCTATATGAGCTCGACATCCCGCAGGAGCGGAGACAGGATAGGAGGCTACTGGCGAGCCTGGGAGGTACGCTTTACATTTCTGTTTTCTGTTCCTATGCTTTCTGCTTTGCACTTTCTGTACACTGCATACTGCATTATTTACACCCATATACTATGCTTTCTGCACCGTACACTTTGTATCCTCTGTATCTGTACTCTCTGTACACTATACACACCTTTTGCATACATTCTGTTTTCTACATTTGTGCTTGTACTTTTCGTACACTATACATTGTATACTCACTATTGCCCATTCTCTTACAGCTTTGGGTGTATGCATACTTCCCGACTCTCGCTCCGAAGTCGGAGGTGGAGATGCCCTCTCTTGTGTCGTACTTTCATCGGTACGATGGCAGATGCTTGCGGAGGACCAGGAGACCTTTTCGTTCTTCCATCGGTATTTCAATACAGTGATCGCGGCAGAGGTAACTCAAAATTCACAGTTATTTTCATTCTACTTGGGCTCTGATTCATGCTTTGAATTCATACTTCGATATCTGATGGCCATTAACAATCTGTGCATTCTCTATTTGCAGATCACTTGGCAGCCTTAGGCGACGATGAGTCAGGGACCAGTTCGCTGGATCTTGGAGAGCCTCCCATTTTTGGCTTTTGTTCGAGGGCCCGGTTTGTTATGCCTGGTTTTTAGGCGAGCGGTTCTTGCGCCAGACCATGGGCTTGCCTGAGCCGATAATTCCTATGGCGCCTTTGCCATCTATGAGAGCCATAGAGAGACTCACCTTTCAGGAGATGATTCAGTTCACAGAGGGCTTAGAGGTTGACTACTTTCATGGGGAGGGGGACTAGTCGACATTTATCCGGACACACCTCATGCCTCTTTTGACCGGTATTCGTAGAGGTGAGGGGGCTGCGGCTCCAGCTGCGAGGGAGAGAGCCAGAGTGCCTAAGCCGGCTAGGGCGACCAGGGTGCATGGCAGAGGGGCTACCCAGGCGGGACAGAGGACCGGCTGGCCAGAGCTGCCTACTGCACTCACATGTTGGAAGTATATTGGGGAGGCATACCAGATCCCGATCGAGCCTGCTACAGCGAGGCATAGATATGTTAGAGCTCATGACGCACCCCCAGTATGTACCACATTTTTTAATTTTCCCATCTCTTTCTGATATTTGTTCCTTCTGGACATTGATCATTCCCAATGCATTTGTAGGCCCCCCAAGGATACACCAAGGATCTGTTGGAGCTACTAGCCTCATTTGAGGGTATGATATTGAGGAGGGAGGCGCTGCTCGGCTTCCATGGCATTCAGGTCATTTCTTCAGTTTTCTTATATTCCAGTCATCAAATTTCCACTGACACACTAAAACTAACATTTCAACTGAAAACTTCCCCACACTGCACTGATACACTACATCTGAAATACTGCACTCCCATACTATATTCATACACTATTCCTGACTTCTGCATATACTCATTCTGCACACCATACTTGCATCTGATATGTATACTGTGGCTGACATATGACAACTGTCTTTTCAGGTCCCACCCATACTGATCGCACCGGCGGCAGCTGCAGCACCTGCACCAACGATGTCTCCTCCAGTAGCAGGGAGAAGAGAGAGACAGGCTTCGGCACATAGCCGAGGCAAAGCCAGGGGCACCCGAGATAAGAGTGGTCCTTCAGAGCCTATTCTGAGCGATAACGACACCGAGACGAGTGGCTCCAAGGAGGCAGTGAGTCCACAGTCGGAGTCATCTGAGAGTGGAGGCGATGACATTGACTCGGGTTCCGAGAGTGGAGGTGCCGATGCCGAGGCAGGTTCAGAGACAAAGAGTGGAGATAGCGCCAGCTCAGACTCTGGTTTAGACTCAGACAGTGGCGCCGACGGAGACAGTGCCCCAGAGTCCCTTCCGTCGAGGAAGATGACGAAGAGGGCATCACGAGCCTGAGGCGACTGGCGCTGATTTTCTTGTAGTTTTTTTGCTTAGCTTCTTTTGTCAGTAGTGTTAGCACATTGTACAATTCAGACAGGTTTTATTTGCTTTAAAAACTTGTACTACACTTTTGTAAAAAAAAAAAAAACCATGATCGGAATGAAAACCAGTTTTCATTTGAAAAAGTGTTGTATTTTGCATCATGAGCACCGCATCGCATGAAAACGAGATTGATTTTGATAATGAAATTTGAACATGGTATTGGCACAACTCTCTTAATCAGGTAATGAACCAACCAACACTAACAAACAAAGAAGTACAACTCGATAATTAAAATAGCAACAATTCGATAAACAAAACAAAACAACTCGATAAACAAAACAATTCAAATACAACTCAACAAACTTGCAAAAACTAAAAGAACTCAAAACAAGACCTTAAAATGCATAAAGAACAGAATAAAACACATGCCTTCAGCATTCTCAGCACATAGGTGGATAACAGGACAGACAAGAAGGTTGTTAGCCATGAACAGAGGCTGTCGGCCACCAGTAGGGCCTGTTGGCCACCAGTGGTGGCCTATCGGCCATCACCAATGGCCAGTCGGCCATCAATGTGAGGAATCTCCAGATTGTTGCCACCTGACTTCCACTTACTGCCTTATCTTCTACAAAAGCTTCACCTTCATCATTTCTTCTCCAGAACTCATTTTGGCTGTTGTTTTTGCCACTAATGGAGCCATTTCTTGCCCAAAACGTCTCGGATTGGATTATAACTTTAGATGGCTCGAAAAAGGTGAATTTCCAGGGTTTCGGCATAAATGCACTATTCCTGCTGAGTCGTACTCCACTATGTTTTCGGTTCCTACATATCGCGGCTAGATGTTGGAACCCGATCACACACGTCTTTAGCTTCGGGGGACAAGAGCTATACCCGACAATCGAAGAATTTCAAGTGCTAATGGAGTCCCGGTGCGATGAGGAAATCTTGCCTCAGCCCCGTTTTGGTCACATTCAAGTTTTGGAAAGGATGTGCGGGCTCACTTTACGTGAGGCCCGATCCTTAGTTCATAATGGAGAGCTGGACATTCCTAGTCTAATTCATCGATTTTCTGACGTTGGCGACTGCAGTGATCTCCTTTGGCGGGGTTTTCGACAACACGCCATTTGTTTATGCATGCTAGCACATTTCCTCCTTGCCCCTAGTTTTAGCAGGTCCAACATTCGATTAATCGAAGTAGCCCAAGGCTTGAAAGAGGGCAAGAGTTGCATTGGTTTAGTGTTGGCTGAAACTTTTATGGGCTTAGACGCCTTTCATCGGCGAGAGACAAACAAATTTACAAGGAGTCCACTATTTCTTCAAGTAATGTTTCCTACCCTTTCTAACATGTGTTTCTCACATCTCTCGGCACTCATGCTCTGTTTTTCTCTCAAAGCCCTTTTCTCACTTTTTCTCTCAACATACACCTCTCTATTCTTTAATCTCTTTTTTCTTTCATCCCTCCCCAGGTGTCGCTTATGGACAAGTTGAAGGTAATGGACTCCTGCCCCGCATACTTAGCTCAAGCATACTTTTTCCGCCAACAGCTAGTGGATTTCCCAAATGAAGGATGGTGGTGCCATTGGATGTGCAACAGGTCTGCTACTGACATTGCTTGGCGTTGCCCCTAGCTTAATCTGACCGAAATGAGCTACAGAATGGCTCGGTAACCTGGCATTTAGTTGATTAGTTTGACACACTATGTATTCTACTTTCCGTTCCAGTTCAAACATCAGTTTGGACATGATCAGACTTGCCCAGAGGAGGGGGTAGAGTACTCGGTTCCATTCCCCGTCTGAGGTTCACATTTGGCTAGGTACCTCACTGCTTGGAGGGCAAGAGAACTTTTGGCTCCTGCCCCTAGTTTCAGCTGTGCCCTTTTTGACGAGTGCCTGACTTGGCTTGAAGATGAGGCATAATCTGGGCCCATTTGGCATCAGAAACTTCCACGAGCACAAGCAGGGGACGCAGGAACACCTGACTCATCTATGCCCCAAGTTTATTACTTTGATCTTACTTTTCAAGATTTATGCATGTAATAAAAAGCAGCTTTGATTTGTATCGAGAGTTGGAAAACTTTGTACTAAAATCAATGAAATAAAAGTTGTGAGCATTGAAAATTTTTCTTTTGGTCAAAAAATGGTCTAAGTTGTAAAAGGGAAATTTTGAGCAAAAATTAACTTTTATCAAAACTTTTCAAAACCATTTTTGATAAGGATCACAGCTTGACACACCCAGAATCTATCCTCGAGATGTACAACCCCGGATCCGAAGACAACAAATTGCCCCTTGTCTGAATGGCACTGCTCAGCACTGTAACCAGCTTCTTTCCCAGAGTATGGATCACAACTGAACTTCCAGGTAAAGATTAGACAACTTCCAAGTAAAGATTAGACAAAGATGATCTGATCAAACACATGGACTGGACAGTTGATTTGGAGGTGTTTACGGCCGAACTTCAGGATGAAGTTGCCTACGTATCCCAAAGATAGGAATCATGCCTTACGTAGTTTGGTTTGGGTTCACTCAAGTATTAACGCTCTCCTTTTGCACTCTAACTTTTGCCAAGGCCGCCCTTTAGGGTTTTCAACCTTGCGAGCTTAGTTTTTCTTTTTTCTATTTTTTTGTGCTCTAACTTTTACCTAGGTCACCATTTCGGGTTTTCGGCCTAGCGAGCCTCTCAGGGATAATATTTCTTCAACTTGTCCATGTTGATCGGTTGGGAAAATTCTAGGCCATCCAGGTCCATGAGAATAACAGCTCCACCCGACCAGATAGTTTTGATGATGTAAGGACTAGTCCAATTGGGTCTGAACTTGCCCCTAGGGTCATGGATGGAAGCTCGTTTGTCTTTCAGCACCAAATCCCCTTCTTTGAGGTTTCTGGACTTAACCTTCTTGTTAAAAGCCCTGGCAATCCTATATTGATAACCTTAAACATGGTACAGTGCTTTCAGCCTTCTCTCGTCAAACAACACCAGTTCTTCGAACATGCTCTGTTGTTAGTCTGCCTCTGCTATATAACATTCAGTCATAACCTGCAGCGACGAAACTTCTATTTCTATTGGCAGAACAGCTTCCATCCCATAAACAAGAGAGTAAGGAGTTGTCCTAGTAGAGGTTCGAATTGAAGTCCTATAACCCCAGAGTGCAAATGGCAATTTGTCTGGCCAGTCCCTGTAGGTCTTAACCACCTTCTACAGGATATGCTTGATGTTCTTGTTGGCGGCCTCAACAGCTCCGTTGGTTTATGGCCGATATGTGGATGACTTATGGAAAGCCACGTTGTATTTTTCCAACAAGTTGATCACTTCTTTCTTGAAATGGGGACCATTATCTGAGATGATCTCGTTTGGGGCTCTATAACAGCAAATGATGTTGTTTCGGATGAACTTAGCCATATGCGCTACTTTCAACACTGCATAAGACTGAGCCTCCACTCACTTTGTGAAATAATCAATTGCCACCAAAATGTATTCATGCCCATTTGACCTTTTTGGTGTGACTACGCCGATGACGTCGATTCCCCAGACTAAGAAAGGCCATGGTGAAGTCATGTTGTACAATTTTGATGGCGGAATGTTCATGCGATTGGCATGAATCTGGCATTTGTGGCATCGCCGAACAAAACCAATACAATCCTCCTCCATAGTAGACCAGTAGTAACCTTGCCTAAGAATCTTCCGAGCTAACATTACTCCGTTCATGTGCGCTCTACCCTCTCCTCTATGGATGGCCTCCATTAGGCGCTTTGATTCCTCTGCGTCGACACATAACTTGTGCATTCCCAGATGACCCCTCTTGTATAGTTTACCCCCCCAGATGATAAATTGAACGGCCATCCGCTGTATTGCCATTTTGTCTTTGGCATTTGCCCCTGGTGGATAAACCTCCTTTTCCAAGAAGTTCTAGATATCATAAAACCAAGGGTTTTGATCTTGCACGTCATCTATTGCGGTGATAGACTCATAGGTCAGCGTATATCTCTGCTCAATAATGATCGGACGTATCCAGACTCCAAACGGGATGTCTATCATGGAAGGTAGAGTTGATAAGGAGTCAGCGAACCTGTTGTTCTTTCTTAGTAGATGAGTGAATGTCAGCTTCTCAAACCTAGGAATCAGAACATCCAGGGTCAGGTGATAGATGTTCATCTTTTTTTCTTTGACCTTCTAGTCTCCTTTTGCTTGAGACACAACTAGGTTCGAGTCCCCAATGATGTCCAACCTTTTTGCCCCTAGTTCCAGGGCAGCTTCCAAACCAGCGATACACGCCTCGTATTCTGCTTCGTTATTGGATACCTTGAACCGGAGTTTGAAGGCTAGGGGTATATGGGAATTGTCGGGTGCTATCAGCAACACCCCTATCCCATAACCGTACTGGTTAGACGCTCCGTCAAAGTACATTGTCCAAATCTCTTCCTCGACTTGCAGGTATTCTACCACTCTTCCCTTGACAGACTTGCGAGTAACATATTTCAGATCAAATTCGGAGAGAATGATTAACCAACGAGCTAGCCTACTCGTAAGTACTAGTTTCTCGAAGAGATATTTGATGGGATCTAATCTCGAAACTAGAATTACGGAGTGGGCTAACAAGTAGTGCCTCAACTTCCTAGTAGCCCATACCAAGGCTAAGAAAGCTTTCTCTAGCAGAGTGTAGCGGGTCTCATAATCCAGCATTTTCTTGCTCAGGTAATAGATGGTTTTCTCCACCCTATCCTCAGATTCCTGAGCAAGCATGCATCCCATTGTTGTGTCCATCACTGATAGATACACAATCAAGGGCTTCTCCAATTCTGGCGGCGACAACACGGGTGGATTTTGAAGGTACTGTTTGATCTGCTCAAAAGCGAACTGACAGCGATTATCCCATCGGAACTTCTTTCCTTTCTTCAAGAGACCAAATAGTGGTTCACAAGTCAAGGTTAATTTAGAAATAAACTGTCATATGAATTGCATTATACCCAGAAAGCCTCGCACCTCCTTTTCAGTTCTTGGTGGTGGCATTTCTAAGATGGCCTTGATTTTGGAAGGATCTACCTCGATGCCCCTCTGTGTGATCAAGAAACCCAACATTTTTCCTGTTGTTACACCGAAAATACACTTCTGTGGATTCAACCTTAGTTTGTATTCTCTGATTCGTTGAAAGAATTTCTTCAAGGTGGTGCAGTGGCCCTCTCTTTTCTTGGACTTGACAATCATATCGTCCACGTACACCTCGACCTCTTTATGGATCATATCATGCAGAATTGTGGTTACAGCCCGTTGATAGGTAGCCTCGGCATTCTTCAGTCCAAATGGCATCACCCGATAGCAGTAGGTTCCCCACGGCGTAGTGAAAGTAGTTCTCTCTGTTCTTGAGTGCCATCAGAATCTGGTTATACCCGGAAAATCCATCCATGAAGGAGAGCAATGAATGGCCCGCAGTAAAGTCCACTAATTCATCAATGTGCGGCAGAGGAAAATCATCATTCGGACTAGCTTTGTTCAGATCTCTGAAGTCCACACACACCTAAATTCTGCCATCTTTCTTTGGCACTAGAACAATGTTGGCCAACTAAGTTGGATACTCAGATACTAGCAAGAACCCTGCGTCTATTTGCTTGGTGACCTCTTCCTTAATCTTCAAAGTCTAATCCGGGCGTATTCTCCGCAACTTCTGTTCGATGGGTCGAGCCTCGGGGTCAAGAGGGATCTGATGCTGTACAATCTCAGGATCGATTCCAGGCATGTCTTTATAGGACCACGCGAAAACATCTTTGAAATCTTTTAATAAAGCGACTAAGCGCTCGCGCTCCTCCGAAGGCAACGTGGACCCGATCTGGACCAGACGCAGATCCTTCTCAATACCCACATTAATAGCAATGATTTCATCAGCAAGGGGTTTTGTAAACCTCTCATCCTCTCGATTAATCTCATTTTTCAAAACCAGAGGAATTCCTTCCTCATCGTTTTCATCAAAATTTTAAAAATCATGATCAATGCAATAAACAAGAGGCACAGAGAAATACTCAGAATCTACAGTGGCATTCTCATTCAAAAGGTCCAGCTCATCCAATTCTTCAGTTACAACTGACTCAAAAGAAAAAGAAAAAGACGACATGGCCAAAACTTCGGCATTCGTGTTATCAATCCTAGGAATACCGGACCCAGACTCAAAAGAACCGGAATCTGATTCCGACTCCACAGACTCTGTGGAATCAAATTCTGATTCACTACCTGACTCAGAACTGTTAGGCATGTAGCCCTCCTCTAGCTGCCAAATAAGTGATGGTGCATCAGATGCATCCAAGATATTGCTAGAAGGGTTCACACTTGGTTGGTCTCCGATCATGGAAACGATCAAGTTATCCCCTAAGCTCTCTAAGTTGATCTGAGGATCCAAAAAGAGACATGCTAGTGCTGCTCCTACCTCAAGCTCATTGCTGTTGGACTCACTTTCTGTGCTCTTTGCAGCTTTAGCAGTTAGTTCAGTCTGTTCCTCTGCGTCACTCTCTTACAGCTACAAGTTAAAGAAAATCTTGAAGCTGGGAACCCGTTGCCGCTCAGAGTTGAACCAAGGTTCAGGGAAACCACAGAATGGGAAGTCTTCACCTTCCCGAACAAAATAGCCATTCAGGGTTCACCGAATAGGTCGATGCACAAGTTTGTAGCATTTCCCGGTCTGCTTAGCTCTGGCTTTTCTGGCCATCTCTTTCCCTTTCCTCACCCAGTCCTCTTTGGTAGGCGTATAGCCAAGACCAAAGGCATGCGGGTTATGTGGCACATCGGCCAACGCAGTAACGCCCTTCCAGCCACTTCTTCCTAATCCCATTCCTGGCATGTGTTGGAGTTTGTTCGTGAAATAGATCGATTGAGCACTGACATATAAGCCCTCATTCGATGCCAGGATGGTTTGTACTGCCCGGGCCTCGGCCAAGGTAAATCTAGAGAGGAAAACATCTTCTTTGCCATGCACAATTTCCAGCACAAGTGTAGTCACCTTTGGCGGAGGATGTATTGATGAATTACCGAAGACTATGGCCACTCCTTTTCCATGGGGGTACTTTAGCATTTGGTGGAGAGTGGAAGAGACAGTTTTCACTTGGTGCAGCCAGGGTCACCCAAGTAGTAGGTTGAAAGTGGCCAGAATGTCCAGAATATGGAACTCGATGTCCTGTTGAGCTGGACCAACCTGTACTCTAATCTGTATTGTCCCCATCACCTCTCTGCTTATATTGTCATACACCCAAATCATCTGGGCTGTAGGCACAAAATCGACTGGTTTCAGACCAATAGCATAGGTCGTACGAGAAGGACAGGCGTTGATTGCTGACCCGGTGTCGACCAATACCACTGGTATCCACTTTTTTCGGCATTCTATGGATATGTATAAAGGCTTGTTGTGTGCAGAGCCTTCTAGTGGTAATTCCTTGTCTGAAAATGTCAAAGTTGGCGCAGTGCCTCCCGGGAAGACTAATCCCACCATTTGTTCCAGGGTGGTGCCGATGGACAATAGCTTTATCCATCGCAGGCAGTATTACCTGTCTGTGCACTCGCGAAGCCATAAGCAGACCCCAGATAGATATATCAGCTTGAATCTTCTTCAACTATTTCAGCACAGCCTCTTCTTTTAACTGTTTTTCCTTCTGTTTCTCAACTTCTTTATCCTTTGCGGATGCCTCAGGTTGGTCCAGATACAGTGGTTTGAAGTATCGGCCACTTCTTGTCATGTGGTCGATTTCTTCCATATACCAAGTATTGTCGGGAAGGTCTTCACCCCAATCCTCATCAGTATGAGCCAAGTGTAGGTCGTCGTCATCCCACCAGACCCCTTCGGCAGCAGACAAGCACTTGTCCGGCTCCGTTCGGATCATTCCATTATCACAAACATTCCCTGTAGGGTGTTGAGCTTTTCCAGCTTTCCGATCGTTTTCACTCATTTCTTACCTAAACCACTCCAGCGCGGCTTCTTGTTCTATATGTACAGCACTAACAATGTCCAATTAATTGTTCTTCACCGGTGCTTTCCGGTAGTTTACCCTTTCCATTGGCCGTTCCGGCCATTGCAGCAGTCCCCGCTTTCTGTTTTTCTAACTTTCGTTCAGTTCCCTCATCTTTATCGGGTTCATCACTTAGCCACCCAGGATTGTTTGTCGACCCGTTCAGATCAAACCAATAAATATGCACGTCCCCTTGATCTTGCTCATCAAAGAACTGCAAATTGTCTATGTCCTCCTCCAGGTCGGCCATATTATCTAATCCCTGACTTGGGCCATTTTCTCGAACTACACTAACCTCCATCCCAGTTGGCAACACCACTTCCGGCATAGCTTGATCGATTGGCACAATATAGCAGCTCGGGTTATACATCCCCTCAGATAAATCCTCAGAATCCTCAGGCAACAGACTAGCATTCTCCACCAATGCTGACCTCCCTTTATCTTCCACTGTCACGACCACTGGTTCGGGTTGGAGTGAGGACGTGCTCATCATGCACAAGTCTATGCTCTCAGGGATGAACAACGCCAGCTTAAGTAGGTGGGAAAGGGTGATGTATATACTGGGGTCATAAGGGAAGGCCAGCGTGTGGATGAGGTTTATATGCTGAGGTGGAGGGACTTGGTTATGTGGTGGGAGAGGCTTTGTAGTGACGTTTGGTTTTGGGGGAGTCGCTATCACCTTGTTATTAATGAGATCTTGAATCTCATGACGTAACCTATAGCATTGATCAGTGTCATGACTGCGCTGTTGGTAAAAAGCACAGTATTTGACCGGGTTGTGTCTCGGGGGGAGAGGATCGGGTAGAGGGTGAGGCTCTAGTGGTTTAAGATGCCCCTTTTTGATCAGGACCCCTAAGGCTTTGGATAAAGGCATGTGGAGCGGGGTAAAGACCCTTTGAGATCGGGCCCAGCTGGTTAAGGTTTGTGGAGTTGTGTTAAAGGTGTTGGCGAACGGGTTAGTAGTTTTGGGTGTGGTGGTGACCATGCTCACATCCGAAGGCCGTGCAGAAGTGCTACCGCTTGTGTTTGCATTGGAGCTGCGTGCAAAGGGCCTCTTGGGCTGTTCCTTCTCATGGTCTATCAGACCCTATTTCATCGCATCCTTAATTTGCACTCTTATTTCATGGAGCTCAACAAATGTAAACAAAGGCAAGACTATCATCTTTGCAACAGCCTCCCTTGCAAGTTACGGACCACCATTCTGATTTGGTCCTTTTCAGATGGTCGGATAGTCATCATAAAGGCCTTGGCCCTCCATCGAGTCACAAAGTCTGAGAAGCCCTCATTCGGCTCCTGACAGGTTGCTTCAAGATCATGGGTAGTGACCTCGATTTAGGTATTGTAGGAGTACTGCGTGATAAAGGCCTCGGCCATTTCCTCCCAGTTTCGTTTCACGGAGTCTTCCAGCTTTGCGTACCAGATAGCCGCTATACCTAACAGGGTCCAACCAAAAAGCGACAACTTCTGAAGTCTAGTGAGACCCATTAGTCATAGGATGTCAGAGAATAACTATAGATGGACCATGGGATCCCCAGAGTTGTCGAACCGGTCTATTTGTGGCATCTTGAATCTGTCCGGCAGAGTTACTGCGAAATCTATTTACCCATCCTCAATGTCAGGGATTGAATTCACGCCCTGCGCCTGCTTGAAGAGCTTTTCTAGCTTGTTGATCTTCAATGCAGTGGGGTCAACCTCGAATTCAAATGGCGCCTCCATTTGGTAAACTGGTGCCTTGGAGGTCTAAGGTGGGATTGGATCTGCCGGGATGCCCATATTCTCTTGGACATTGATTGTGACCCGGGGTACCGGCATACTCGCTGGGGGTGCATGGGATGCAGAAGCTACTGCCGGTTGTGGTTGCTGTTGCTGAAGCCTATCTATCAATTCTGCTTGATGGGCTGCGACCTTAACTTGGCAGGCTGTGACCTCAGCTTGGTGGGCAGCATCTAGTTTCATATTCTCAATGGTCTGCTGGAGCTGACGAAGCATATCTTCCATGCTGACTGGAGGATTTTGAGCTACCAGAACTGGCGAATACCCTCTTTTTGGAGTAGGAGTAGAATACTGAGCCTGACTGGGCACAGGCGAAGCAAAAAGTGACTGCTGGATTGGTAAATTCTACATGATCCTCCTCCGTCTAGTAACCGGTGGGAGTGAAACAAACACTGGTTGTCCCCTGACAAGATCCCCAGATCTACAAATCCTTCTCACTCGAGTCCAGAGTGCTTGGGGGGTAACAGAATCGTCTGAAGCAATGGTGAAAAACTACCTTGCAAAAAAGAAATAAAACAAAAGAAAACAAAAATCAGAAACCGCATAGCACCTCTGCTTAGATTCTAATCAATACACTGATGTAATCAAAGCCGTAGAACCATGCTCAATACTGAATTCTGTCTCCCAAAAACTGATACCCAGACTTGCAACTGATACATATATTCCTATAAAGTCTCACTCTAAAAGCACATAACAGTCAAGTGAGAGCCAAAACACCCTTATGATGGGGTAGGATTACTCTGTCCTAGTTTCGTCAAGAACTAGGGTTCACTCTGCAAAACAAACGGTTTCACACAATCCTGCATTTGGGTAAGCATCATGTCCTAGTTTGGAACAGTCTCTATGGTTTCCGATTTGCAACTAGGTCGA
The DNA here is from genome assembly GCA_036172215.1 of Camellia granthamiana. NCBI lineage: Eukaryota > Viridiplantae > Streptophyta > Magnoliopsida > Ericales > Theaceae > Camellia > Camellia granthamiana. The sequence continues at coordinate 102,669,300 of CM069906.1, forward strand.
TTGGTCAAAAAAGGATACCTCAGCAAGACTACCTAATATACCTTTCACACCTAATACCGAGAAGTGAAAGGAGGATCAAACGGTACAGCGGTAGTCCAGATCCAAGGGTTGTATTCCCATCATGGCAGAGCCTGCAACCGGTCAGCCTTTTGGCAAGCTTTTCCAAGTAAGCCTTCGACAAACCATTCAGGAATAGCAGATGGCAAACACTGTGACTTAGACGCACCAATACAAATGAAAATGCAAAGAAACACATAAGTGTAGATAAAAATTCATATCATGAGTTCGAGTCAAGTTCTCTAAGTCCCCAGCAGAGTCGCTAGAAACTGTAGCTCGCCTTTTTCGCACCCCTTTCAGAAGGTTTGAAAAGAAAGCCCTATAGTTTGGACTCCCGTGGTTCTGAATCTAATCTCATGACTCATGCAGAAGGCCATGTGTCTGTCATCACCAAAGTTACCTCGGCTCAGGAACTTGGGTACGAGAGGGGAAGGTCATGAATTGAGTACTCACGCTTGCCCGATCAAAGATCGGCCTCTATTAATCATGATATGATTTTTTATGTACATTATATGTTCTTATTCTGGTTATTAAACTAGCATTACCATGTGATGCGCACAAGCAAGTAAAGGCTAGTTTGCAAGACTTGGAACAATTCAACTCATATTTGTTTTTGCGAAAATGGTTTGAATTTGCCATCTCAAGTGGGCTTAAAGTTTGCGGATTTGCCACCAAACATAGTGGGCTTAAAACATGATTTGCCACTTAACAAAGTGGGCTTAAAACATACATTTGTTGAATCGTTCTAATTCAAACAACAAGCCTTCATCCACAAGCATTCAAGCAGTTTAGCAAGTAAGCACATAGCCTCATGGTGGGCATGCTAGACATGGTAACATTCACACTTATGCAAGTATGCTAAAGTGTAAAAACTCACCTAGTACTTCGAGGTAAGAAGATATGAGTTAGAAAAATATGCATGATTCCTAACTATGTCAAATGTCTAATGCAACACATGCAATGAATGCAATTAATAAGCTCGACTACTAATATGGCATATGATTCAATTAAATAACATGCGATTTAAACACGTATTCAAATAAGATATTGAAATGGCAATGCAGTTTGAATGATGCGCCGAGGCTCGGTGCATGCAATACGAATGAATGGATACAAGCATAAGGTATGCTAATCGAAATATGTCCCTAATCTAACCATCAAAAGTGATTAAATAAAAAGGAGAAAGACGTGGGGTTGGAAAATATACACACACCAACGCACAGTTATTACAACATTATGCCCTCGCGAAGGAGGGTTCGAATGAAACTAGCTAAGCTGCACTACTTAACTAATTATTACAAACTGAATTAATTAACTATTCTAGTTAACTAATTACAAAACAAAATCGAATAACTAGTTAAACTAACTAATTATTTACAAAACTTAATTAGTTACAACTAATCAATTACAAACACATATTTAAGCTATCGCTAATTAAACTAATTAGCTAATCTCAGGAGGCGAGGAAGGCCTATGCATGCTCGGTTTCCACTCGAAAAGCCACTGCCTTGCTGCTGAATGCCTCTGTTTGCTCATTTGAGCACTGACAGTGTTGCCTACTTCTAGAACACCTCTGCTTCACCTTACCAACACACTGTGCAAATTTCACTAATGGCCGACAAGGGGTCAGTCGGCTACCAATGGTGGCCGGTCGACTACTGATGGTGGCTATCGGCCACTGATAGCCTGGACTTCCTTGCTACATCAGAGAGCAAACAGAGCAAAACAGTGTATTTCTCAAGGGTGGTTTGCACACTTTGCCTCTCCTTTTCATAGGAAAATCAAACGAGGGACAAAATTTGGTTCATAAACCATCAATCAAGAAATTTCATTGCATGATGACTTATGAAACCAATTGTGCAATTTTAATAAATGCAACATGAGACTCAAAATGACCATCATCCTATCATGCATGATCAAGGGCAATGGAGACCTAGGAAAATGGCACATTTCGTCACTTTTGAGTATGAAATGTTCTATTTTCCTTATGTTCAAACTAACGTCCGATTTGAACACATGCAATGCAACACAAAGAATGCTTATCTTGCCTCTTTACTTTCCAATTTTGCTTACACATTTTAGTTACCAAACCATCCTTTAATCAATTAGTCCATTAGTGAGTGTCTTCTAAAGTGAAAGAAGTGTCAACCAAGGAATAGTTTAAGGCATGAAAGAAGCTTCATGCCGTTGGTAATGAACCCTCAAAGGAGGATTAAACCATTAAGCATGAGCCTCTATCTTAAGCTTAAACAACCCTAAGGTTGAAACAACCCTCAAAGCAAATGAAAAAGTGAAGAAATGAGGGAGATTGCAGAGATTATAAGTGCTAAAATTAGGTGAGAAAAAGCACTAAAATATGCAATCAATTCAAACCAATGATAGTTAAAGCCTTAAAACACCAAGCTAGTGAAAAGACTTACACTATAACTATGCAATACAAGACTCAAGAGGCACCAAACAGCCAAAACAGTTCAAAACATAGCTCAAAACATGGTGGACTTGAGCCACAAAAAGCTAAAACATTAAGCTAAAACATGGGGCTAACTAGGCATGCAAACAAGACACAAGAAGGGGAGGCTAATCCCTATAATTTTGGACTTCAAAATGGGTTTTTTGCCACTAAAAAACCTCCAAAATTCAGTAGTTAAAAGGCCCAAAAAAAAGTTGGTTTGAAAGTGATAAACAAAGGCACAAAAACTTTACAAACTAAAAAGCAAGAAGGGTGAACCACCCCTTAACTGAAATGGCCTCAAACCAACACTTTTAAGCCATAAAAATAGAGCTTTTTACAGTTCAAAATCAGCCTCAAGACAATTGAAAAAGATGGTAAAACAAGGGTACAAAACAAGTATAAAGAGAGAGTGTTATACCTTTTGAAGAGAAGACACAATTTGGCCAACAAATTCAAGTCACACACACCTTCTAGAGCTCAAAATAAGTCCCAAGCTACCTCAGCCCAAAGACTAGCAACTTCTAACAAAAGTGTATAGGCAAAAGTGTAGGATTTGTGAGCAAATGTGTATAAAATTGCAAGAGAGAGAGAGAGAAGTCTAGAGAGAGAGATTTTTTTTTCCAAATTTTCTAACCCTCCAAAATGGGGGAGGAACCCCCATATATATAGAAAAACATGGCTTGAGCTTAGAAACATCCCACCATACACGTGTAGGCAGATGCAGCTCAGTGTGCTAATAGTTGTCACAGCTGTCAACAAATATCTAAAAAAAGACACTGGTGGTCGTCGGCCACCATTGGTAGCCGACCGGCCACCACTGGTGGCCGATCGGCTACACCAATGGCCGACAATCATGAGACATGGCCGACAGCCTGTGGTGGTGGCCAACAGGTCACCACAAATTCCAGGCTTGAAACATCAGGGTTTTGGTCCAAAACAAGGCACAAAATGGACAAGCTTTAAAGGCTCAAAGACAGGGTGTTTGTCATGACCCAAACCCGCCCCTATGGGTTAAGGACATAACTGGCCAGTAATCAAGTGATTACCTACGGCCTCAAACCATATAAGACATAACTCATCAGAGTAAAGGGGCCAAACGGAAGCAAATTTAAAACTTTGTCCATAGAGCTGTGCTTATATGCACTCATAACATTCCACATAAGTATTCGTTAATAACTCACATCAAAGGGAAGTTAACATATAAACTGTACATACAGGATCATTCAAGTCTAAGTCGGTCAAACCCAAAGTTTATATACAAAAGTGATCCAATGTTTTCGCTAACATAACAAAACTATAACAAAAGAACAAAAGAGGTGAAGACAAGTCTCGTGCGTGAGACGTTGGGCTGACTCTTCAAAACCTTGACTGTTTCTTACATATTTCACCGAGGCGGGGTTTGGACGTCCCTTGGCTCACCTACATACACATGAATGAGCGTAAGCGAAAGCCCAGTAAATAATATCAAATAAAGAAAGTACACGAATGAGATTCACATATATCAAACGACCTTGGGCCCATTTAGTATTCTACTTTGTGTATTATTTAGTACATTGGGCGATTCAAGCACGAACATATCAAACGGCCTCTGGCCCACTTTGTTCTTAAACGAACAGCCTCGAGCCCAATTCATTCATATCCAACGGCCTCTGGCCCTTTCATTGGCCCATTCATTCATATCCAACGGCCTCTAGCCCATTCATTGGCCCATTCATTCATATCCAACAGCCTCTGGCCCATTCATATCCAACGGCCTCTGGCCCATTCATTGGCCCATTCATTCATATCCAATGGCCTCTGACCCATTCATTGGCATAACAAACATTTGTCCACAATTCAGATTAACAAACTTATAAGACTTATAGAGAAATAAGCAATTGGACAAATAACATACTTCAAATAATCTTTATTAAGATATTACTCACAGTGTTCTGTCGGCGGGTTTGCCCTGGAGCTCGACCCTATACATTTCATGAACACAATAGGTCACAAACAATTCAATATGTTCTTAATTCGTACATCCCTCTTAGGCTTCTTTCTTATCCTTTTAACTCATTTATGATGCTCAATGCATGCCTAAGAGTGCTTAGAAATGAAAGAGAATGAAAAATGAAACACAAAACACCTTTACAAAATTTCTGAAACAGGGGTCTCCGCTCGAGCGTGGACTTGGCCGCTCGAGTGGACCCATTAGGTCTGCAAAAGTACTGGTTGCCTCATTTTTACGCTCGAGCATGAATTCGGACACTCGAGCTGAAAGTCACTCTGCATAGCTCCCCGCTTGAGCGTGAATGTCCCCCGCTCGAGCAGACATCACTGACTGTAAAACTGCTTGGAGCTTACATTTCACGCTCAAGCGGCGCTTTTCCCGCTCGAGCGGACATGCCAAATTCTGGGTTTTTCCAGCAACCATTTGAACTTCAAACTTGACATTCAAACTTATGTTTCTTGCATATGATGACTCATAACTCTCATTTACATTTATTAACATGATACAAACACCAAATTTCATCATTATGAGGTTCAATTCCCATGAATCAATTACATGCATGCCTCAAATTATTCCAAACTCATCACCAACATAATGAATTCATGCATTCAAAACTCATACTCTTATGAATTGTACATGCATGTGAGATATAGCTCTCATTCTCAATTTAAATGATGAGGAGATGATCAAAAGCATGAACTTCAACCAAAGATTCAACATGGATCATGTATTTCATGCTCAAACATACAAATTCATGGCAATTCCTTTCATGCATGCCTTCTTTGACTTCAAACTCATCAATTACAACACAATTCTTGTTCTTAATCACATATTCTCTTTTAATTTACATGATTACAAACTCAAATTCATGAATTAAGGGTTGATCACTCACCTAGGAGCTTCAATTCTTCCATTATAGCTAACTCTTGAGCTAATCCTCTTAGTCTCTTGAATTCTCTAGCAATTCTTCAATGTTGGCCCCTCTCTCTTACTAGATTCGGCCCTCTCTCTCTCTAGAGAGCTAATCTCAGCCAAATAAGTGAAATGAACTCACAAACAAATGAATGTGAGTGTAATGCCCCCTTTTTATAGTCTTCCTCTTAATCAAATTGATTAAGGTTAATAATACTACTTAATTAATCGTTCTAAATCTAATTATTTTGATTCGAATAAATTTTCAATTAAATTTCACCGTAGACTCTAAAAATTATGCCAATCGCAATGGCGTAGTCAATTTCGGGTTTTGTGGCCGATAGGGCCTTCAATTTAAATTCTGAAGCAGATAATCAAACAGATTTTCCTACGGTGAACAGATAGAAATTCAAAACCACATATATTCATATAAATGGCATTCAAAATCATATCAAACACATAATCACAATCACAATTAAGATTAATTAGCATAATACAGACCAGGGTTATCACAGTGTTCCACAGAGGACTTCGGACACTCAAAGTGAACAAATGCAATCGTTATCATCGAATGCACAAGCGATGACGTTTATGTCTTGAGGTCGGTTTAAAAATGAAGTGTCTACAATTATAGTTTTTAAGTGTATTTATGTTAGATGTATCTAAAAATTTTAAAAATTACTTAAAATATTAAAAAAAATTCAATGAAAAAAAAATATGAAAAATGAAAAAGTAGAATTTTCTAAAAAGTGAATTCTGAAAACTGAAACCAAACAATATTAACTTTAGAATGTATATCATAAATTCGTTATTCATAACTTTACCACAAAATATCATAACATACATTACAAACAATCATAACTTTCATCATAAGAAATCATGGGTGTGTTTGGTTTGTGTTTTGAGATAAATTTTCAAAAAAAAAATTTGGGAGAGAGAGTTTAGAATTTTTTTTTTGTTTGTTTGGTTGTATATTTTGAAAATGTTTTAGAGTTTGAGAGTTTGAGATGATTTGATATTTTATTGTAATTGAGTAGATGTATGTGAGAAAAAAAGTGATTGAGAATGAGAGAAAAGAGAGAGAAAGTGATTGATTGATGTGTAATAGAAAGAGAGAGAGAGAGAGAGAGAGAGAGAGAAATAATTTTTGAATATTTTTGAGAAAATTTGTAACCAAATATGTTTTTGGAAATTTTCTTCCAAAAATATGTTTCAAAACACAAATCAAACACACCCCATAACTTTCTTACAATGTGCACCATTTTAAAGGGTGCATGTTGTAGATTTCTCCTTGACTAATAGATTAAACATGTATAGAATCCTAGTTATGTTAGATAACTAGTGCATTTTTTTTATTTATTTTTTTTGTAATTAAATCTTTGTCTAAAAATATAAATTTCAATTTTGGTAATTTTTTTGATGACCCATCATCACCTAATTTTTATTTATTTAAAAAAATTTCGCACAATCAAATTATTCCACAATTGTATTGCATAATTAGTATCAGTTGAAAATTTACATATATTAGTTTTAGAAATATATTTTTTAAAAAATCATTAAAGACAAAAAAAAATTATATAAATAAATGTGTTGGTATCAATTTTTTCTTAACATATTTCCTAGATTCTGCCTAATTAATTCTATCAAAAAGAGTTAATCCCACTTAAAATAGTCATTACTAATAAAAGAACTACACCAAAAGAAATAACAATAGTCATTACAAGAGTTCAAGAACAATTGAAAAATGTTTTAAAAAATTTCAACCATAGTGAATAGAGAAAACTTTTAGGGTAAATTAGACCTTCTACTCTCTGATTTCATTCTAATAATCTCATCATAACAATTAAGTGTTTAGACTTGACATTTGTTTTAATGTGATCCTTTTGTCACTCACAGTAAAAACAAAAATAGAAAATGCTCAAAGTGTTAGCCACATTAGCATGTTTCAAAGGTATTAAAAGGGGAAAAAAAATTATTAGGGAAAAGGAAAAATTATAAATAAAAAAACTTTAGGTTTGACCTGAATAAATCTGAATTTTTAATTTTATTAATTTAAACTCTAATATTTTGATTTGTTTTCAATCTAAATCTATTTACCTATTTCTTTTAAGTAAAACCAACAGAAAAATAATACTTTAGTCATTAAAATTAGGGCTGAGCAAGGAATCTATATAATCCATAATCCGATCCGGTCCAGTTCAATCCGGTAGGATTGGATTGGTTTTTGGAATCCGTGATTCCGTTTCGGATTAGAAATTTAAAAATTCATAGGCCACAGATCAATTCCTAATTGAACCCCACGGTTCTGAATTGGAATCGATCCGGACCGTATACAAATAATCTATATTTATACTACATACTCTCCCATATAATATCATTTCTTGTTTCATATAAAAGCTAAACACCAACCCTAATTCAACCTCACACATGCGTCGCTCACACTCACTACCTCTCACACTCTCATCTCTCTCTTTACGTACTCTCTCTCTCTTCTCTTTCTCAGAAAAGTTCTCTCTCAGATCCTCCATCTCAAATCAGATCATCCATCTCAGATTTTCAACCTCACATGCCACTCACTCACTGCCTCTCACAATCTCATCTCTCTCTCTCTCTCTCTCTCTCTCTCTCTCTCTCTCTCTCTCAGATCCTCCATCTCAAATAAGATCATCTATCTCAGATTGGTAACTGAGCTGTAGCTCTCTCTCTCTCTCTCTCTCTCTCTCTCTCTCTCTCTCTCTTATTTTCTCAGACAAGTTCTCTCTCAGATCCTCCATCTCAAATTGGTAGCTGTAGTGCTCTCTCTCTCTATATATATATATATACATATATATATGTATATATTATATTTTCTTTTTGAGGGTTTCTTCTATAACCTGTTTACTGATTTTTCCAGCCCCCAAATTTGTCACATTTGATAACTCTTATATTTTCTTTTGTGGGTTTCTTATGTATATATTATATCCATCCAGATTTATGGGTTTCATTTGTGTTCTGTTTCTTTTTGCATTGTACTCTCATATTTATGTTTGTTTTCTTTATAACTTTGTTTTTGCATTATACTCTCAGATTAATATTATATTTGTGTATGATCTATTTGATTGCTCTGTTTTTTAAGCCATATTTGATAACTCTGCTCATATATGATCTATTTGATTTCATCTCAGATCATCCATCTTGTTGATTGTTCATCTTATCTCATCTACAATGGATTCGGTATATGTAAGTCTTTGATTACATGTTTAATGCCATTTAGTGTTTTGTCACGACCCAAACCCGCCCCTAAGGGTTTAGTATCGTAACCGGCCAGTAATCCGTGATTACCAAAGGCCTGCTTAACAGTAAAGACAATAATACAATATAAAGGGGCTAGAGGAAGCCAATCAGTAATAAAAAAAGATGTCCAATGAGCTGTGAAAACCTGAATGGAAAAAGACTTTTATGGACATAACCGCATTCATAACCATAAACATATATACATATCAGATATACATAACATACAGGTTCGGGACCTAATCCCTTCACCATAACTGTACAACCAAGTCTTAAACATTCGATACAATAATAAAGACAAAAAGGGTGAATTTGAAACACCCCAAAACAACCTTAACTCATACAGGTTTAGGACCTCGAGGTGAGGCACAATGGTTGGCTTGACAAAACATGAGCTTAACTCGACGCTTCTAGCTCTGGTCCGGTGCTTGGCCACCTACGTATATATATAAACTGTGAACTAAAACCCAGTGAATAACAAATGAGTAAAGAGGTTAAGAATGATGTCCTTACAGTCTTGAAATAATCGATTAGCATTAGAACATTTTCAATCAATGTCGTTTGTCAATCAATCATTCAATTTGATCAATTCGATCCATCATATTCATTAAATCATACGTGGTACATCCGATAGCAACAATACACTAGGTCTTAAAAGACCGAACAATCAATTGATGGCCATCATACAATAACAATAGTTCCAAGATTTGGAACTGACAGAGATCTCTGTAACAATAATGATATTAATAACAATAACAATCACAATACGCTATGGATGCCACAAATACAATTCAAAATAGGATCATCATTCAATCAATAAAAAGTATCGTTTTAGAAAGCAATATGATTTATCAATTTGAAAATGAATACGATTGAACATATTTTTACAACATTGTTACTCACAGATTACTAGGCTATAAGCAGGGTATTTAGCGTCCTTGGGTGCCAAACCTATACAGTTGCAGAACGAACACACACTAAATTACACACTCGGGATTAATAACTTAGCCCCTAACTTGATTTGGTGTGGTTCTAGAACATTATCCTCGTTATGATGCCTTAAACATGGCCTAGGAATGCCTAGGATGAAATGAGGATGCAAAAGGGGTACTTAAAAACATTTTTCAAAACTTGCTGAAAACAGGGGTCTCACTCGAGCGTAGACTCCTTCGCTCGAGCGAGCTTACCGAATGAGAGAGGTCGCTTGAGCGTAGATTCCCTCGCTCGAGCAATCTGCAAAAATGTAAAAAGTACTGGTTGCTAAAATTCTTCGCTCGATGCTCGCTCGAGCGTGAGACATAGCTCCTCGCTCGAGCGTAGGTCTCGTCACTCGAGCGTGCGTCTGCACATGCAAAAACCTGAGAGCTTGCGATTTACACTCGAGCCAGTATTCCGTCACTCGAGCGAGAGTCTGAAAACAAAGGTGGTCGCTCGAGCGTGGAATCCTTCGCTCGAGCGAGGAAGCCAAATTCTGGGTTTTCCAGATTCGCTCCCAAAGCTCAAACCAAGAATCAAACATGCCAAAACTCATCATTTTGGGCCAAATTTCTAGAAAACACTTAGAAACTCATAATACAACATGTTTTGAAGATCATTTTATAAAATCAAAGCCCAAAAGTATGCCAATTGAACACAATTTCAATGTAACTTTTATAAGCAATGCAAGAACATAACATGCATGGAGTTTCTTGATCTTGAGCTTCTCAAACCATGATCATATGAAACATTCAACTCAAAACATGGTGAATTCTTGGATTTTAACTATGATAAGAACATGCATGTGAGAATTTCATAAAAATAAACTTCAAACTCCATGGTATGGGCATGCATGCATGAATTAACTTATCTTCCTTAAATTCTAGCTCAATTCTCCCATTAATTCACCTATTTAATTCATATACAAGTCCTAGATGGCTCAATAACAAGATTAAAAATTTGAGGTCTTACCTAGGCTTCTCAATCAAACTTCACCTAAGCCAAATCCTTGAGCAATGTAGACAAGTCTTCAAAATTTCCTTTAATTCTTCTAAATTTCAAGCAAAAACTCTTGTTGAATTCAATTTCCCTCAAGTCTCTCCCTCTCTCACGTTTTAGCACAAGGAGGTGGAAGATAAATGGTGTCAAACATGTAATAGGTATAAAAGACATGGTCTTGAGGGAGCCCACTCAATGGCAAGAGCGTAATTAACTTAGGCTCGAGTAATTTAACATTATTTATTCTAATTTAATTGTTCCCAATTGAATTTCAATTAAACTTACCATAAAATTCTATAAATCCTAACTAGCATATAACACAAGTCAATTTATGAATCGGTTGCCGATAAGGCGTTCAATTCGTAATTTAAATTCAAAACACGAACAGATCTTCCTATATCGAACAGATGAGAATGCAATTAAAATAACATACTCATGTAATCAATTTAGGATTTCATCTTAGTCAATTACTTATCATACTTAATCATGAGTTAACGCTAATCAGAGGTGAGGGTTGTCACATGTTTCTAGCACTGCCCAGCTCAAAGTGCTAGTAATTCTTTACATCTGTGTTATAATTTGTGTTATACTGCCAAATCTCTGATTACATTTGTGCAAGCCTTTCTGTTATAATCTCTGTGTTATAATATTAATCCTATTTTTTTGATGTATTTCTTTTTCTTGTTTAATAGATGTCAAGTAATGGAGAGACAAATGATGTCATCGACCTCTCTTAGTTTCAGTCTGAGCCAGATCTTGATCATCAGCCTGAAACTCCTTCTGGTTCAAAGGTATGCCCCTCTCCTCCTAAGCCAACAACTCGACAATATTTTGAAGTTTGGGAGCATTTTAACAAAATTTTTAAAGGAGTAAGGCTGTTGCATGTGTTAAATGTAGGGCTACAAATGAACCGAGCTGTTCGTGAACAGGCTCGGCTCGGCTCGGTAAGGGCTCGGCTCGGCTCGGCTCGTTTAGTAAACGAGCCGAGCTCGAGCTCGCCTGTGTTCGGCTCGGTAGGCTCGGCTCGTTTATCTATAATTAAATTATATAATAAATATATTATTTATATAATTAAATAATATAGATAAACACATTATTTATATATTAAAAATATATAAATATATATATAAATAATAATATAAATGCATTTTTTATATATTAAATAATATAAATAATAATTTCTATTTAAAAATTTATATTTAAATAATATAAATAATATTAAAAAAAATTTATCGAGCCGAGCCGAGCCGAGCTCGAGTTCGACAAAAATTAACGAGCCGAGCCGAGCCGAGCTCGAGCCCAGTCCCTTATCGAGCCGAGCTCGAGCTCAATAAACGAGCTCGATAGCTTAACGAGCCGAGCTCGAGCCCAGCAAAGCTCGGCTCAGCTCGGCTCGTTTGCACCCCTAGTTAAATGTAACCATTGCTAAGCTTCTTATGCTTGGATTAGTGTAAATGGAACTAGCACTTTGAGAAAACATATTGCAAACTGTCCTAAGTCCCCTCACAATAAAAAAAATTAAAAGCAAAAGATTTTGGCATTTCAATCTGCAGTAGAAGGTGAAAAAAACTCTTGGTGTTTGGAAATTTGATCAATAAGCCTGTAGGGATTCACTTGTTAAAATGGTAATCATTGATGAGTTGCCATTTAGATTTGTAGAGCGTGAAGGATTCCGTCAATTTTGTAGTGTGATGCAACCTAATTTCAAAAAGTTTTCACGCTTTACAGTAACAAGGGATATTGTTGATTTATATTCTCGTGAGAAGAAAAAACTGAAAAATTTGTTGAAGAAATCAAACTATGGACTTTGTCTTACTACGGATTCATGGACATCTCTATAAAATGTTTCATACACGTGCCTAATAACCCACTTTATTGATAAAGACTGAAATTTGCAAAAAAGAATTCTAAACTTTAGTGTGATTTCTAGTCACAAAGGGGAGGCAATTGTTAAGGCAGTGGAATTATGTTTTGTTGATTGGGGTATAGAGAAGATTTGTACAATCACAGTGAATAATGCAAGTGCAAATGGTGTAGCTATTGCATATGTGAAAAGGAAGTTTTCTAAAAACAATGACTCTTTGATTGTAAGGGGTGAGCACTTGCATATGAGGTGTGTGCCCATATAATTAATTTAATTGTGAAGGATGTGTTAAGTGAAATAAAAGATTCAATAACTCGAATTCGTGATGCGGTGAAGTATGTAAGGAGTTCTTCTCAACGAGAGCAATTTTTCAGGACGTGTTGAAACAGAGAGGGTAGCATGTAAAAGTTTGTAGTGTCTAGATGTTCAAACTAGGTGGAACTCCAAATATCAAATGCTAGATGTTGCAACAAAGTTTCAAAAAGTATTTGAGAGATTAGAGGATGAGGACCCACATATCTAATGCTAGATGTTGTAAAAGCTTGTCGTATCCTTGATCAATTTCGTAGTTCTCTTACTCCAAAGCTTGTTGAAAGTTTAATTTGTACACAATATTGGGTTGCGTGCTTCACCATTACCACTTGAGATGGAAGAAAGCTTTGCAGATTTGGAGGATATAGAAAGAGATAATGGAATTCCTATATTCAATTTATTATTTGAATTACATTCATGTATTGTGTTATTTTTTACTTTAAACTGAAATTAATTTTTTTTCGCAGCTCTAACCAATTGCAACATTGCTGTTGGAAAGTAATTTGGTTTGCTGTTGTGCTGCTGTGCTTTTGTTTGTTGTTGCTGATGTGCTGCTGCATTCATGCTTTTGTTTATTTGTTTGTTTGTTTTTTTTTTCCTTCCTTTTTTCCCCCCTCTTTATGGAGTTTGTTACATTCATGCTTTTGTTTGTTTGTTTGTTGTGTCTAAAACCAGTTTTCTTATTACTTTTGTTTGATGTTATGTTTAGTTTTAATACAGAGGAGAACTCTACTTTATGTAACGTGTATCCAGTTTTAGGAGAACTCTGCTACGGTTATGCTTTTTTTAGAAATTAAAATGTTCTATATTTTTATTGTTATTTAATTACGTGAATCTATAGTCTTAAATCGATCCAATCCGTATTTAAACGGATTGGTTCCATGATTTAAATGGATTGGATTGGTTCCAATTTTTTAAAAACCGTAGATAACGGATTGGTCTTGGTTTTACCCCAATCCGGATCAATCTGGACTACGCTTACCCCTAATTAAAATCAACAAAAAAAAATCATATTTTAGATATTTTATATACAACTACATTGCATTTAATGGCTAAAATATTTTTTCCCGTTGGTTTTATGTAAAAGAAATTGGGAAACGATTTATATTAAAAACAAATCAAAATATTATAGTTTTAATTTACAAAATAAAAAATTAAAATTTTGTTACAAAGGCCAAACTTGGGGATTTTTTTTTTTTGGGTAATTTCTCCAATTTTTTTTTTTTTTTAAAAAAAACTTTTCACCATTTAACTTTCACTCAAATTTTAATTTAACCCTTCATATTAATCTTCATTCAAATTTTAAACAGTAAGGTGACAGAAGGACTATATTGAAGCTCTAGTTGAAATCTACGATCTTAATTATGACAATTAAAATATGAAAAATAAATAAATAAAAAATAAAAATTAGAGAGTCAGAAGTGTAATTTTCCTAAAAATTTTATCGCGTCTTGTTATCTATGAACTTGCTTTCACTTTCGATCATGTGCAATAAATAGAGACACAAGTTCTGTCATCTCATTAACCATTGTATGATATTCTAACCATTAACTAATTATATATTTTTTGTAATTTATTTTTAATTAGGAATAATTATATGGACCATTCAAGGTTTCTAATAATTACAATCTTTTTTTTTTTTTGGGTCTGTCGATAATTAGACATAAGAATAATTCTGTCAAATTGGATAATTATAATTTTACAATGCATATCCACAAGCCTAACAATACAACTCTCATAATGAGAGGAAAGTAGTCAACTATCTACAAATCCAACAACCACTAAGCCCAGTAATACAACCCTCTTATTGATCGAAAAATAACAACCTTTGTCTTCAGCGATGATTGACCCTTCACCAATGAAAAATGAGAGTACATGAGCAGGGCGGGGCTACGTGTAATTCAGTCGTGTCAGTTGACACCACTGAACTTTCAAGTTTTGTTTAAATATATATGAAATTTTGTTTAATAGTTTTCGATTTTAACAAAATGACCTCAGTGTTAGGAGTTATTCATTGTTTAGTGGTATCAATTTTAATAAAATGACCCCAGTGAATCTAGATAAATATCACATATATCACATATATTTGGAACTATTCATTATTTAGTAGTGTCAATTTTAGCTCAGTGTTCGTTCATTCATTTGCTCCATCAATGCTTTATTCTCTAACAACCATTGTTACATTGCCATTGATGCATTTCTTCATTTGTTCTTTCTCTCCCTCTGAATGACCCTACTGAGGAGAATTTCTGACTACGTCACTGTACATGAGTGACTAAGTGGCTAACTCGGTTAACAATTACATAGTCATCATCACTTGTAGCTTTTGAAAAATAAATTACTTTCATTTGTTAGAATTGTCACCTAACTGTGGTTAGCAATAAATATATAATTAATCTTTCATTTTTCTACCAAATTAAATTTTCATGACACAATATTTGGAGCCAAGCAAATCCAAATAAATATTTGATTTTCTTTATCTTTTGGCTAAACAATCCCCTTTTTACCCTCAAACGTTGACACAAATTTTATTTTTCATTATAACAATGTAGTCCCCGTACATTAACTCATATTTCAATATGATCTTCCCGTAACATGCCATTAAAAACTTTGAATGAAAAGTGCACACATAAGAGCCATGTGAGCATATTTTAAGGATATTAGAGGAAAATTTTTGCAATAATTTGTAGACACAAATATTCTCACTAAAAATCTTATTAAAAATTTAAGAGACGAAATCAATATGATTGTTATTTAAAAAACAATGAATGATACTTGGATATATAATAATATTTGGACACGTGTGTTTTTAGTAAGATTTTAACAATTTACACTTTTTACTCTCTAACCATCTCTAATTTCACCAAGTTTTTCATCTAATATTATTTTAAATTTGAGTAAAAATTTTGATTTGATATGAACTACTCTAATCGTTTCATCAAATTTTCATTAAAATCTTTTTAAAAATTTTCCTTTTGTTCTATTTTTTTTAATTATCAAATTTGATGAAAAAAATCATCCCAATGCTTCATTTTTCAAAATTTTCATCAAAATCAAATTTGACGAAGAATTTGATAAGTTCTCAGTTAGATAAAAAAAAATTACTCTCCCTTTTAATTTAATGAACATTTGATGAAAGTATTATAAATGATTTTTGAGTACTATCAAATTTTATTTGATGAAAGAAAATATGAAAGATTGAAGATAATGTTGTTGGACAATCTTCGCTGTAATTAATTAATTCAGTTTGTGTACTTAACAACAAACAGAATTTAAAAAAAAATAAAGGAAATGAGAGAATTTGTTTGATTACAAAAATCAAACTCAAAATAAAAATAAATAAATAAAAACAGATTTTATTTTGTTAGAAAAACAAAATTAAAATCTGATTTAAATAAATAATAAAACACCGAAAATAAATTAAATAACTTACTTGATTAATTTCTTCGAATTATAATCTGATCAAGTCCAGTGTTTGACACTGTGTCCTTAAGACATATTCGTCCTCTCCTTGGTACTTTCAGAATTTTGACGTCTATCTCCCAAGATAAAATGATCTACTACAAACAATAGCAGCACTACAAATTGTTTGCCTAACGAACACACTAAGTGTTTATACTCTCTCTCACAAAAATAAAATGTAGCAAAATGAAGAATAGAATTTGCAGAGGTGAAATACGAAATTTCTGAATGTTAAACATCAAATGAGGGTTGTCCTATTTATAGATGTAAAGGTGACTGCAGGTTTTGAATTCAAACAGATTTGAATCTGTTGGGTTCATAATTTAAACAGATAAAAAATGATAAGGGCCCTGTTTGGATGTACAGTAATACCAGTCCAGTTTATTTCCGGTTTAATTTGAAAACGGGAAGGGCCCTGTTTGGATGTACAGTAAAACCAAACCAGTTTATATTGAATTCTGGATTTTATTTTACCAAAAATAAAATTAAATTCAAATGTTTTTGGCCCAAAAAGATTAGTATTGGGCCGAACAAGCCCAACCCAATCACACACCATGCACCCGCGCCCAAGCCCAGCCCAACCCAGCCCACCCGACCGACCAAACGGACGGCGGCGGTGCGCGTGTGTGGTGATTTTTGAGTTCAATGGGTCTAACCCATTTTGCCCATAACCTCTCCCTCTAAAACACTTGGGTACCCCTTGGGGCACACCCCAAGTACCAAACCTATGCCTTATAAACCCATTCAAAACTTCCCACCAAATCAATGTGGGACAAGCTTTATTCAATACCTTTAAGGATTTTTCACCAAAACTCCATTTCCATGGAGCATACTTTGGCTTCAATTTCCCATTCACTCGGTAATGGTTTTGAGCAACTAAATATATCACGTGAATCACAACGCGACATAGAACGCATTACCACTTTAACCCGCGACAAACGACGCTCGGGGCCCACCTAAAAAATAGACCAAACTTAGGAAAAAATTCTGGTTTTACCCAGAATTTTATAACCATTTCCAACAATCCCTCACATGAATGGAATTTGATGACAACGGAAATGCAACAATATGCAGACTTTATCGAAAGAGTATAAGTTGAAAATATCTTGCATCTGAATAGGTAGCTTTCGGCCTTGAACCTTCCCTAGTAAAAACCTATCGGACTTACTGGCTAACCAATGGACGCGATGCCTTGAATTGTTCAGCCGTTTGTGTAAACCAAGACAATAGATTTCACACAAAATATCTTCTAACACATCGTGGTTCTCACTGTTGTGTTCATTTTGGCCTTGAACACTCCTGGTTTTCGTGAGTGTTTCTAGAGAATTTAGCCTCTTATATTCTCATAGAACCGGCCCCAGTTCGACACTCATATAGGTGATTCTTATTGTGAGTATCTCCTTATACTGGCCTTGATTTTATGCCTTAATTAAGATATAAGTAATCATTAAAAGCAAAGCTTATCATTCACTACAAAAAAAAAAAACTTTTGGTGACTAAAATAACATTTTTCGTCGCTGAAAGTAGCAGAATTGGCGACTAAAATGGAATCAGTCGCCAAAATTGATCAGAATTGCCGACTAAAAGAGTTTAGTTGCCAAATGTAAGGGTTTTAGCGACTAAAAGGCACTTTAGTCGCCAAATGTAGGGGTTTTACCGACTAAAGATTGTTTAGTAGCCAAAAGTCACGGTTTTGGCGACTAAATATGATTTAGTAGCCAAAAGTGATTCTTTTGCCGACTAAAAACAGGTTTAGTCGCTGATTATAGCTGTTTTGCAGACTAAAAACATTTTAGTCGTTGAAAGTGAAGCTTTTTGGCTACAAAAAAAAAGTAGTAGCTAAAGCTCAAGAATTGCCGACTAAAATGCATTTTAGTCGACCAAAGTAGAGGTTTTGGCGACTAAAATTGAGTTTAGTCGCCAAATGTGCTAGCCTTAGGCGGGTTGTAACTGTTTTAGCGACAGAAAAGAAATTAGTAGCCAAAAAATGGAGTATTGGCGACTAAAATTCAGATTTAGTCGCCAAAAGTGCTTACCCTATTTTTTTTGTAAATATTTTATTTTTTACATAAAATATATTAAATAAAAAAAATTATTTATATATATAATTTTGTATTAATACCAGCGAATATAGTAGATAAATAATATTTGTTGCAATAACATTCATGTGATCTGGGAGTGGCGTAGTGGGGGAGCAAGTGTTGGTAAATGCGTAGTGGGGTGCAAGTGTTGGGAACACAGGTTCGAACCTTGGGATAACCAGCAGAGGCAATTTTTTTTTTTCGTGAAATATGGTTTTGGCGACTAAAGTCGTTGGTCGCCGAAAGGTATACCTTTTGGCGACGAAAAGTTTAGTCGGAAAATGTTTAAATAATTAAAAAAAAAAATCACTTTTGGCGACTAAAAGTTTAGTCGCTAAAAGTATAATTTCAAAAAATGGAATTGCATTTGGCGACAATTTGTTTCGTCACTGAAGACCTGTGAATTGGCGACTAACAGGTTTTTAGTCGCCAAAGGCATTGGCGACCATGAATTCACGACAGCAGTGGCGACTAAAAGTTTTTGTCGGGAAAAGTGAAAATTCGATGTTTGGTGACTAAAAAAGGACCTTTGGCGACTAAAAATTTAGTCGCCAAAGGTGTATTTTCTTGTAGTGCTTATACCCCTGCATACAACAAATGTTGCAGATATCACTTTCACCATAGGAATGGGTAAGGAATTTTAATCCTTTGGTGATTTCTGGTGAGCCATACATAACTTAGTTGTCCCTTTGAACTTAGTTCTTGGGATCTCTAATCATATAAGTAGGGTTACTATTATGACGACTCTTATGTAATAGGCTTTAATCCCATTCCCTTTGATGAACTATACACTAGCTCTTTTGTCAAACCTTTTGTTAACGGATCCACAATATTCTCTTTAGATTTTATATAATCTATTGAGATTATTCCGTTTGACAACAATTGTCTTACGGTATTATGTCGACGACGAATATGTCGTGACTTACCGTTATGCATATGATTCTGTGCCCTACCTATTGCAAATTGACTATCATAATGAATGCAAATAGCTGGCACTGGTTTTGGTCACATTAGAATGTCTTCTAAGAACTGACGAAGCCATTCTGCTTCTTCTCTTGCTTTGTCTAAAGCAATAAACTCGGATTCCAGTGTGGATCGTGCGATGCAAGTTTGTTTCGTGGACTTCCAAGAAACAGCAGCGCCTCCCAGAGTAAAGACATATCCACTTGTGAATTTTGAATCTTTAGTATCCGATATCCAATTTGCATCACAATAACCTTCAAGTACTGCTGGATATCGAGTAAAATTCAAACCATGATCACGGGTGAATCTTAGATATCTAAGAACCCGAATGATTGCTTTCCAATGGTCTTCTCCGGGGTTACTAGTGTACCTACTCAATTTACTGATAGCATAAGCTATATCAGGACGAGTACAATTCATTAGGTACATTAGGCTTCCAATGATTTGGGAGTATTTTAACTGAGACACTGCATCACCTTTATTTTTCGATAAATAAAGACTGATATCTACAGGTGTTCTAGCTAGATTCAAATCATCCTTGATAAATTTACCAAAAATTTTCTCAATATAATGTGATTGAGATAATGCATATCCGTCAGATGTTTTAGTAATTTTCATTCCTAATATAACATCTGCGACCCCCATATCTTTCATATCAAATCTTTTATTAAACATTAGCTTAGTTGATTTGATCATGTTTTGACTGCTTCCAATGATAAGCATGTCATCCACATAAAGACAAACTATGACATATCCTTGGTCAGTGTTTTTAACATAGACGCATTTGTCACATTCGTTTATCTTAAACCCATTAGTAAGCATTGCATGATCAAATTTTTCATGCCATTATTTAGGTGCTTGTTTTAATCCATAAAGGGATTTTACAAGTCGACAAACTTTCTTTTCTTGCCCTGGCACTACAAACCTTTCGGGTTGCTCCATATAGATCTCTTCATTTAGATCACCGTTTAAGAAAGCTGTCTTAACATCCATTTGATGTATTTCTAAATTAAACAACGCTGCTATAGAAATAAGCATGCGAATGGATGTTATTCTTGTCACAGGGAATATGTGTCAAAATAGTCCAGACCTTCCTTTTGTCTGTAACCTTTAACTACAAGTCTTGCTTTATACTTGTCAATTGAACCATCTGCTTTCATTTTTCTCTTGAATATCCACTTATATCCAAGAGGTTTAGAACCTGGTGGAAGATCCACCAATTCCCAAGTATAATTTTGCATAATGGATTCAATTTCATTATTAACAGCCTCTTTCCACAAAGGTGTTTCAGGACCTGTCATTGCTGCCTTAAAGCTTTGAGGTTCATTTTCTAACAAGTATGTCAGAAAATCTAAACCAAAGGATTTTGATGTTCTCGCTCTCTTACTTCTTCTTGGTTCATCATCAGTTAAATCCTGTTGGTCTAGACCATTACTAGTCTCTTGTGTTTGATTGTCATTAGTCTCTTGACTTTTTGTACAATCATAAGTTCTTTTCTGTGAACTTAATTCCTGTCCTTTCTTGTAAGGAAAGACATGTTCAAAAAACACAGCATTCCTTGACTCTATAATAGTGTTCACATGTATATCAGGTATTTCTGATTTATAAGTCAGAAACCGATATGCATTACTATTTTGAGCATAACCAATAAACACACAATCTACTGTTTTTTGTCCAATCTTAGTCTTTTTAGGAACAGGAACTTCAACTTTTGCCAAACACCCCCACACTTTTAAGTATTTGTAGGAAGGCGGTCGACCTTTCAACAATTCATAAGGAGTGCTATTGGTTTTCTTGTGGGGTATTCTATTAAGAACATAATTAGCAGACAATATTGCTTCCCCCCACAAGTTCTGTGGTAAGCCTGAACTTAGTAACATGGCATTCATCATTTCTTTTAGGGTTCTATTCTTCCTTTCAGCAATTCCATTTTGCTGTGGAGAATAAGGGGCTGTAGTTTGGTGAATAATGCCATGTTGTGCACAAAATTCATTTAATGTTGCATCATATTCACCACCCCTATCACTTCTAACCATTTTAATGGTTTTACCAAGTTGATTTTCAACTTCTGTTTTGTAGAGTTTAAACATTTCTAAGGCTTCATCTTTACTTCTCAGTAAATAAACATAACAATATCTTGTGCAATCATCGATAAAAGTTATGAAATACTTTTTGCCTCCTCTAGTTTGAACAAATTTTCGATCACATACATCAGTATGAATTAATTCTAGAGGTTCGATTTTTCTTTCAACCGATTTAAATGGAGCCTTAGTTAGTTTCGCTTCTACACAAATTTCACATTTATGATTAGAATTAATTTCAAACTTTGGTATATAATCTAAACCAATTAATCTACGCAAAGCATCAAAATTCACATGTCCTAATCTACCATGCCATAAATTCGACTCAAGAATATAAGCAAAAGATGTGTTATTCTTATTCATAGCAACTTTCGGTACAACTGTCATTACATTCAACTTAAAGAGACCATCACTCATGTATCCCTTACCAACATACATACCACTCTTTGTTAATACAAATTTATCAGACTCAAAGACAAGCCTAAAACTATTTTTACTTAACAAAGAATCAGAAACTAAATTCTTCCGGATGTCAGGTACATGCAGTACGTTGTTGAGGGTCAGTTCTTTCTCTGATGTCATCTTCAAGATCACTTTCCCTTGTCCAACCACAGTAGAAGTAGAAGAATTTCCCATAAAAAGTTGTTCACCATTTACAGCCTCATTGTAGGTAGTGAACATCTTCTTGTCCGCACATATGTGACGAGTTGCTCTAGTGTCAACCCACCACTCTTTGGGATTTCCAACCAAGTTAGTCTCAGACACCACAGCAAAGAGGTTGATGTCATTCACTTCGTTAGAGATGTAATCCAATTCTGTTACATTGGCCTGATTGGTGGTCTTCTTGCTTGTACTTCCATGATCCTTCTTAGGGCGGCGGCAATCAGAAGCTCGATGTCCAGTCTTGCCACAGTTATAGCATTTTCCTTTGAACTTCTTGCTGCTATCGCCTTGTTTAGGACCATCTCCAGTAAACTTCCTCTTTTTGTTATGTGGTTTATGAACTTGTTCAACCACATTAGCCTTGGACTCAATGGGATTTGTCTCATTCCTCTTTTCAGCCTTTCGGTTGTCTTCCTCAATTCTAAGTCTTACAATAAGTTCATCCATGGTCATCTCTTTGCGTTTATGTTTTAAATAATTTTTGAGATCTTTCCAAGCCGGTGGCAACTTTTCCACTAAAGTAGTGACTTGGAAATACTCGCTAAGAGACATACCTTCTGAATGAATATCATGCAAAATTATCTAAAAACTTTGAACTTGAGATATTACCGTTTGGGAGTCTACCATAACAAAATCTAGAAATTTACCGACGACAAATTTCTTCATGTCGGCATCTTCTGTCTTGTATTTCTTCTCCAAAGAATCCCATAATTCTTTTGCTGACTTCAGAGGACTGTAAACATTATACAGCATGTTGTCAAGGCCATTGAGGATGTAGTTTCTGCAAAGGAAATCTGAATGTTTCCAAGCATCTACAGCGGCAACAACTTGCCGATCACTTTCACCATCTTTAAGTGCTGGAGCCTCTTCATGGAGAAACCGGGCCAAATTAAGAGTTGTAAGATAGAATAGCATATTCTGCTGCCATCTCTTAAATTCAGTACCGTTAAATTTTTTCCCTTTTTCTCCATGATTGATTGGTACATGAACATGGTTCTGGATAGGGACCGGTGTTGGTGTAACAATAGGAGTACCACTACCAGATGCAGTTTCAGTTGTAGTAGCCATAATCTCTGATTACAAAAATCAGAAAAATTAAAACACAAACTAATTTTCTAGTTACTAAAACCAGAAAATAAATTATAACAAGATAATTTTATTTTCCTTTTTACTAAAACTAGAAAAATAAAATACCACAATAATTTTCTGTAACATACATTAATATTCTGCAATTGTTGATGACACCAGTATATTACTACTAGTTGTCAAAGAAAAGAGACAGTATATTACTACTATCTATCAAATAGCATAAACACAATTTGTTTTTCCAACCAGAATATATCTTTATGAAATTACAGAAAATTAAATACAATGAAGATACCAAAAAATAATCTGTCTTAAGATTGTTGGACAATCTTCACTGTAATTCATTAATTCAGTTTGTATACTTAACAACAAACAGAATTTAAAAGAAATAAAGGAAATGAGAGAATTTGTTTGATTACAAAAATCAAACTCAAAATAAAAATAAATAAATAAAAACAGATTTTATTTTGTTACAAAAATAAAATTAAAATCTGATTTAAATAAATAATAAAACATCAAAAATAAATTAAATAACTTACTTGATTAATTTCTTCGAATTATAATCTGATCAAGTCCAGTGTTTAACACTATGTCCTTAAAATAGATTCGTCCTCTCCTCGGTGCTTTCAGAATTTGGACGTCTATCTCCTAAGATAAAATGATGTACTACAAACAATAGCAGCACTACAAATTGTTTGCCTAACGAATACACTAAGTGTTTATACTCTCTCTCACAAAAATAAAATTCAGCAAAATGAAGAATAGAATTTGTAGAGGTGAAATACGAAATTTCTGAATGTTCAACATCAAATGAGGGTTGTCTTATTTATAGATGTAAAGGTGGCTGCAGGTTTTGAATTGAACAAGTATGAAACCTGTTGGTTTTGAATTCAAATAGATAAAAAATGGGAAGAGCCCTGTTTGGATGTACAGTAAAATCAATCACACACCATGCACCCAAGCCCAGCCCGACCGGACGGGGGGCGGCGGCGCGCGCGTGTGGTGATTTTTGAGTCCAATGGGTCTAACCCATTTTGCCCATAACCTCTCCCTCTAAAACACTTGGTTACCCCTTGGGGCACACCCCAAGTACCAAACCCATGCCTTATAAACCCATTCAAAACTTCCCACCAAATCAATGTGGGACAAGCTTTATTCAATATCTTTAAGGATTTTTCACCAAAACTCCATTTCCATGGAGCATACTTTGGCTTCAATTTCTTATTCACTCGGTAATGGTTTTGAGCAACCAAATATATCACATGAATCACAACGCGGCATAGAACGCGTTATCACTTTGACCCGCAACAAACGACACTCGGGGCCCACCTAAAAAATAGACCAAACTTAGGAAAAAATTCTGGTTTTACCCAGAATTTTATAACCATTTCCAACAAATGTAAGATCATTTATATTCCAATTTTCACTTAAATTTCAAGCTATGAGATGATGGAAGGATGGTATTGAAACATAGATTAAAGCATAAGGATTTAATTATTGTAATTAAAATAAAACTAGAATAAAAGTTTAAAGATAAAAAAATTATAATATAGTGATATAAATTTTTAAGAATTGTGAAATTTGGAAATGCACCTTCACCACCCACCAACCCAAGCCACCACTTAGCACAACGAAAATCTTCATAGTTCTATAGTGTCTACACTAATTATTGGTATAAAAATTACTTAACTGACCGGTTTTGGTAAGAACATAACCGGACCCAGATTGGTTTTGTTAAATAAAAATGTAATGAACCCAGCCTTATTAATTCATAATTTATCTCAAATGTGTTTATATGATGGAGATTAAATTGATGAAGTATGGGTTTTTATTAAAATGAATTTGATCTATTAATTTCTTTTTCTGGGAAAATTCTAATAAAAATCTCATAAAAGGAGAGAAATTATTCAATGCTCCTGGAGATAAATGGGAGAAATTATTCGATGTTTATGAAATTATTTAATGTTTTAGAACACAAAGTGTTAAGGTCCTGTTTGGTAACGTTTATGTTTTTAGTTT
Source organism: Camellia granthamiana (assembly GCA_036172215.1). NCBI lineage: Eukaryota > Viridiplantae > Streptophyta > Magnoliopsida > Ericales > Theaceae > Camellia > Camellia granthamiana. The sequence goes on from CM069906.1 coordinate 102,694,486, forward strand.
ATATTTACAAAAATTTTATAAACTGATTTTTGTTTATTTTTTGTTTATTTTTAGAAAAACATAATCTACAAATGCGTTTGGTTTAGACAAAATGTTTAAAAAAAATCTAAAAATATAAAAAAGAGTGAGAAATGGCAAGTGGTGGCGGGTGGTGGGTGGTGACGAATGGTGGTGGCGGAAGACGGTGGTGGAAATGATGGCGGGTGGTGATGGCGGAAGACGGTGGTGGAAAATGGTGGCAGGTGGTGGGTGATGGTGGTAGAAGACGGTGGTGGAAAGTGGTGGCAAGTGGCGGGTGGGTGGGTGGGTGGTGGTGGCGGAAGACGGTGGTGGAAAGTGGTAGCAAGTGGTGGGTGGTGGCGGTGGAAGACGGTGGTGGAAAGCTGTGACGGGTGGGTGGATAGTGGTGGCAAGTGGGTGGTGGTGGCAGGTAGGTGGCGAGTGGTGGTGGTAGGTGGGTAGGTGACGGTAGCGGGTGGTGGGTGGTGGCGAGTGGGTGGTGGTGGTGGTGGTGGCGGGTGGTGGGTGGTGGTGTGGTGGTGGTAGCGGTGGTGGTGGCAGGTGGGTGATGGGTGGTGGTGGTGGTGGTGGGTGGGTGGTGGGTGATGGTGGTGGCGGGTGGGTGGGTAGCAGGTGGGTGGTGGTGGCGGTGGTGGCGGAGGGTGGCTGGTGGTAGCTGGTGGGTGGCTGGTGGTGGTGGTGGCGGAAGACGGTGATGGAAAATGGTCGCGGGTGGTGGCTAGTGTTGGATAGTAAAAAAAAAAAAAACTCAAAACTCAAAACAGAAACACATTTTTTGAGTTTACATTTTTTGGCCAAATTTATAAACTAAGACCACTGATTTATAAATCAAAAATTTACCAAACATGTTTTTATTTGAGTTTTTAAAATTTTTGTAAATATAAACTGAAAACTGAAAACATAAGTGTTACCAAACGGTGTTAATCTATAAATGGAATAGAATAATCTTCTTGGAGCATTGAATAATTTCTCTTAAAATATATATATTTTAGAGAAAATTAGTAATAAATCCAATCTAAAGAAGGTATAAAGCATTAGGTCAGTGGATATTTTTTGTTAGTGAGAGGTTCACCCATTGTGAAATAGTTTGTTGATAAGTCCTTTTGTTGAGTTTGAAAGACATTTTGTTTCTAATTTTACGCCTTAATTTATCTGTTAACTTTTTTTTTATTTGTTCATATTTTTTCCCTATATGTTTATTTTTTCCCCCTTATTTGTTTTAATTTTTTTCTATTTCTTGAATTTTTACACCTATCTATTCAATTTGTTTACCTTATCTATTTAATTTTTGTTTAAATTTTATTATCTGTTTAATTTTAATCTTTTATCTATTGAAATATCTATTCAAATCTTATTATTTGTTCAATTTTAATCTCTTATCTGTTAAAATATCTATCAAAAACCACACACACACACACATACACACACAAACAAAAGATTTGAGCCAAGAAAAAAAAACAACAGATTAGCTCTGTTTTTTTGAAGTTAAAGAGGTTTGTACTGCATATTTGGAGAGCATACTAGTCAGAACAGCCTTCTCCTTGATTTTCAACCTACAATTTGGTGTATTTATGAGAATAAAAATGGCAAAA
>CM069906.1:102696298-102760298 GCA_036172215.1 Camellia granthamiana
TTTGGATGAGGCTTCGGTTTCACATACTTCTCAAGCCAAGGACTTTTTTATTTATTAGAAAGTTATCGATTTTTCTAAGAGAATAAACACTCGGAAAAAGATTCTGTGTGATTGTCACTAACTCTTTGAATAATCATTGGTCAACTAAGGCCGTCTCTCCCCCACTAACAAAAGGGGAAAGTATCTTTCTAAAAAAAAAAAATGAAAATTTTGTCAAATCCCTATTAATGATAAACACAAAAAAAAATATCCAACCCAAAAAAATGATAAACAAAAATGATTCGTAACTCGAAATTCGTCCAGCTCGAATGGCCCGAACTGTCCAAAATGATGTCGTTTTTGGGTAGTTTTTTTTTTTTTTTTTTTCTCTCTTTCCTTTTCATTCTTTTCTTTCCTTTTCCTTCTTTCCTTTTCATTCTTTCGAACACAGACATAGAGGGAAGAGAAGAGGAGAGAGAGAGAGAGAGAGAGAGAGAAGAGAGGAGAGAAGAGAAGAGAAGAGGCAATCGACGGTGATGGTCGGTGATGGTGGCGGCGATCGACAGTGATTGTGGCGGCCCCCGATCTCCTCTTTCAAACTTTCTTTTTTTTTTTCTAAGTAGATCTGGATCTAAAAAAGAAAAAGAAAAATTATTGATGATGATAATGTGTTGATGTGTTGATGATGATGAAGATGTTGTTGATGAAGATGTTCCTTTGATCCTCTGAAACTCTGTTTTCTCTCTTCTTCTTCTTTTTTTTTTTTTTCCCTAGGTAGATCTGGATCTAAAAAAATAAAAATAAAATTTGATGATGATGATGATGTTGATCAAGATGTTGTTGATGATGATGATGATGTTGATCAAGATGTTGCTGATGAAGGTGTCCAACTCCAGCTCCAGAAAAAATAAGAAGATGTTATTGATGAAGATGCCAAAATGACCATGGGTGATCAGCACTCCAAGTGCTTCAGAGAAAACGAGAAAAGAAAAAAAAAAAACAAAAAAAACAAAACGGCACCATTTCGGACTCGGGCCATTCGAGCCACATGCGTTTCGAGCTACCAAACGGGATTGAATGATAAATATAGAAAACATTTATTAAAAAATTCAACACATACCACTATTACTAAAATATTAAACTTTAAAATAAAAAACTTTTGATCTATATATTGATTTTTAATAAAATTAGTATTTTTAGAATTATCTCATTAAGATCTATTAAATAAAATTCATATTGGTTATGAAATTCTTTTAAAAAAATTAATATCGTCAAAATTGATATAAATAATAACACGTTACTCTATTTGACAGTAATATGTCACTCTGTCTTACAATAACATGTTACTTTTGGTAACATATTACTCTGACAATATTGTCTAAGACAAAAAAAGATATTTTACTTTTCCTTACTGAATTATACTTCTTCCTTGGGGGGATTTATGAAGCAAAATAAATTCGACTGTCCGTTAATCAAACAAGGGTCCAATTGAAGGATTTAGACTAAATTTAATTGAGAGGGAAAGTCTACTAACTCAGACTTACCTATCCAAAATTTTTTGGGTGAGTGATTATGTGGTGAAGATTAATTTGTGTAGTGTGGGGTTCATATGAGGTCCATCTGAGGCATAGTGGAGATTAATTTTTGGATAATTTCTAAATTTATAAAAGTAGATTTGTAGTATTACTCCTAACAACGGTGACTTTGGTTGAAAAATCAAGAAGTCTCAGAATATATTCATCCACTCAAACTTATCTACACTTACCCTCTAAATAAATTTATGACTGGTTCTGCTCATTAATTGATTTGAACGGATTATTTCTAATTGAACCATATGAACTAAAATAAAAAAATAAAAAAATAAAAAAAAATAAGAAAAAAATAGATGAAATTAATAATTCAAAAGATAAATGAAAAAAAAAATAATAATTTAAAAAAGAAAAATTTAGCCAAAATCCCTCCATTGGATCCTTATTTGGTGAAAAAGACAACTCAATTTAATTTTCTCCATAAACCTCCTAAGGAAAAAACACATAATTGAGAAAGCATAAAGTAAAATATCTTTTTTTTTTTTTTTGGATAATATTGTTAGAGTAATATGTTACTGTCAAAAAAAGTAATATGCTGAACTAGAGTAACATCTTACTATCAAATAGAGTAACTGTCAAACAGAGTAATATGTTACTGTTACTATTTACATCAGTTTTGACGGTAATATATATATATATATATATTTATTTAAGATTTTCATTGTCAACATTGATCTTATTTGATAGATCTTGATGAGAAGATTCTAAAAATATAAATTTTATTAAAAACTAACATCTACATCAAAAGTTATATTATTTTAAAGTTTAATGTTTTGATAGTGGTATGTGTTGGACCTTTAAAAAAAAAAATTGTACTTGTCCTTAATACATTAAAGTTTTATTATGAGAGAATTTTGACTAAACCCCTCTTTAAAAAAATAACTATTGAAGTTGGTTGCGTGCAAAGCATGCAAGCTAGTGCCAATACAAATGCCCACTGTGAGTTGCAGAAATCTATTGTTTTTTTAATTTTTATTGTAATTAATTATTTTGTTTGTTAAAAGTTTAAAAACAATGAGTTTGTAGTTTACTATAATCTATGAATGGTAGTTTTTGTATTTGTCTGTTAACCTGAATTACTACAAAAAAAAAAAAAAAAAAAAAAAGAAAAAAAGAAAAAGGCAACATATTCCAAATACATTATCAAGCAGAGCATTCGTATATTATAACACATAAATTGCTATTTTGTACAATTAAGCCATCCAACAAAAAATCTGCATTTTAATAGGTATCTTTGTTCTCCACACTATTCATACAGGGCCCTATTGAGCACCTAGCATTTTATCATAAGCTATAGACCCAAAGGTCTTAGGCATCTACATGTTGGTTCAAATTGATATTACACAAAATCACCTGCAAGAGAGTATAGTTAATTCAAAAAAAAAAAAAAAAAGTTTGAATTAAATAGAATTGAATACATTGCATACATACAAATAGGAAGAGAGTAAAGACTATAAATTATAGAAGGTAAGATTTATATATATAACACTTAAACTTTCATTCCCTCATAACTGTTCCTAAATTCCATCTGTAGAGGACACAACATAGGCTTGTTGAGTGATTCCTTTGCTCAACCAAAAACCAATATAGGATGAGCAAAACATAGCAAGATGCCACCACCCTAAAAAATAAAAATAAAAATCTCTAAGGCAGACACTACAAGAAAATGCATGTTTGGCGACTAAAATTGGTGACCAAACCAATTTTAGTCGCCAAAAACATCGGATTGTGCGACTAAAAACCTGATTTAGTCGGCATTGATTGAATCTTTTAGCTACATTTTAGTCACCATATAGTCTTATTGGCGGCCAAATTTACCTTTAGTTGCTGTTTGTTATCATTTTAGGCTACTAAGATTTGATTTTGTCGCCGTATAATTTCATTTTGCGACAAAACATTTTTGTCGCCAAAAAATGGGCATATTTCTAATTAATTTTTAACGACCAAAGCTGGGTTAGTCGTTGTATATTCAATATTGCCGACGAAATTTTGAATTTAGTAGCCAAAGAAGCATCTTTTGGCGACCAATTTTTAGTCGCTGTTAAGGATATTTGGCGACAAATAGTCATTTAGTCGCTAAAACTTTGAAATTTTTTTAGAGGGAAAAGAATTAATATTGGCGCCCAGTATATATATTACACACACACACTTTTTTGTTCTCTTTTGTCTCACACACCAACATCAACATACAGAGTAGTCCATACCAAACCCGTCGCTCACCACCGCCGATCATCACCATCGCAAGCCACCGGCGCTCGCCACCAAGACCACTGCAAATCGGCCCCACCACTGATTACATGTATGTGTCTGTCGTCTCTCTCCCTCTCTGTCGATTTGGGTCTGTCTGGTTGTATCTGTTTCTCGATGTCTCTCTCATCCCCTTCTCTCACGATGCAAGTAGGGTTTTGACATGTTTTTTTCCTTTCATTTTCCATTTATTTCGTAAACAATTTTTTAGGGCTTTTTCTGATTTCGTGAATGGGTTTGGTTGAAATTTCGGATTGTGGAATTGGATTCTCAATTTTGGATTGTTGAACTATATCACCAAATATGCCTCTGTTTCTTACCTATGCTAAACAGCATAATAAGCAAACAATTTCGTGCACATTGTATCTTTTAATGCTCCATTTTTGAACTCTTCAATCCTGTGTATTACATAATTTCTAAATTCATTTTTTTTTATTTGGAACATTTTTTTTTAATTAGATTTTAGGGCTGTCTTATATTGCTTTCTATAGTTTGGGCATCTAACATATCTCTATCTCTATTCTTGCCTTTGGTTAATACTGTATGATGTTATTCTAGGAAGACATTTACATGAAAATGAAGCAAAGAAAATGTAAAACTTGAAGAATTCCTAGACACGGGTAGTAATCAAAGATTGTTCCTAAGTCATCAACCTTGAAAAATATGATCATGCAATTTTGACCTTTAGCCATAGGGGACTCCATTTGTGCATCTTGTTCAATGCCTCCCCAAACAAGCTATTAATCTCATAACAGTGAGACAATACGTCACTGGAGTGGCTAAAACCATATACAAATTTATTTCTATATATTAAAAAATAAGAAAAAAATAAAAACAAGTAGGAGTCTAACACTATTATACATGTCATCATCAATAGCCACTCAACATTTGTCTCCATTAACCCCATGAAAGAAGACCAATGAATTTAAAAGCTATGGGAAAATTGGCAAACTACATTAACCCCATGAAAGAAGAAATGATTTTAAAAAGTGATTATAAGACTCTAATATGTATAAAGTCGTGATTGAAAGAATGGTTACAAATTTTGTCAAGTTTTTGTGTCCAAGTTCAACGAAATCCAAGGTCAAAGGAAATATAATGCATAAGTTTTATTGCATACGAATAAATTTCAAAAAATAAAGAACTACCTTCGATGACTGCAACGGAGAAACATATACATTATGAACACATACCCCATGACGGCGTGCTGATGACCAATCAACAAACACACTATGAAAAGCTGGAGGTTTACACTGTCATTGCTTTCTATAGTTGAAAATAATTTCTTTAAAAGTTAGCCTCAGTTGAGAAATCTGTGGCCAACACATAAGAAATTAGGATTAGAAAGTGTGATTAATCAATAGTCTAATACTCTCACATCTTTCTACTGCAAACCTTTGGAACGCCATAGAAACAATAGAGGATAATCTGGTCAATATGACGATTAAAGAACATGGTCGTCCTTTCACTCATAATTTGTTGAAAAAAGACGAAAAATAATCTCTCTGATCTCCTAGGATAGCTGTAGCCTTTCAACCATACCGTTGATTTTGAAAGCACCTAACTTTACAATCTAAGTTGCACAAGAAGTTGCACTATGTTAGTGTAGAATGGGGACAATAATAGAATGGCAATGGCCAATGTAAGGCACCAAACCATATTCTAATTACATTTTTTTTGTCTAGGCCCTCAATAGGCTTGAGCCATCTCTGCTGTAGACCAAAATGCCCTTACTGGAAGAACACGAAAGCCATCAGAAAGTAGAGAACTCATAAAGGGGTGCTAATCTATGTAAATATATCACATTCGAACATTCTCTTCATACAGGGCCCTATTGAGCACCTAGCATTTTATCATAAGCTATAGACCCAAAGGTCTTAGGCATCTACTTGTTGGTTCAAATTGGCAAGAGAGTATAGTTAATTCAAACAAAAAAAAAATTGAATTAAATAGAATTGAATACATTGCATATATACAAATAGGAAGAGAGTAAAGACTATAAATTATAGAAGGTAAGATTGATATATATATGACAAAAACTTTCATTCCCTCATAGCTGTTCCTAAATTCCATCTGTAAAGGACACAACATAGGCTTGTTGAGTGATTCCTTTGCTCAACCAAAAACCAATATAGCATGAGCAAAACATAGCAAGATGCCACCACCCCAAAAAATAAAAATAAAAATCTCTAAGGCAGAGGAAAACCTCTTCTTAATTAAGTGCATTTGTAGGAATGACATAGCTATGAAATTGAATACCATCCTCCACAAGAGTACTCAGATTGAGAAGGTACAATACTCAATCCAACAAAGGGATTGAGATTAAAGGAATTGCTCCCACACAAAGGAGTACAATTTACAAATCACATAGTAAAGGACAAAGAAAATTTCACAAAAAAGGGGAAAAAATAGTGTGATTTCAACTAAACATAAATAAACGAAGGAAGTAGGAAACAAAAGTCAACAAAAAAAATATACCAACTCTATTTTTTTGAGTGAAAATTAAATATAGATCCCACAATTAATGATGTAAGGTTTTTCTTTCATGTGTGTGTGTGGTGATAATGAACTAAGATATTTGATTGGTATTTCATTTTATTCAAAACAAATTAATTAGAGAACATGAAGGGAAAGAAGGTGAAATAACGAAGTAACTAAAGCAAAAAATTAATTTGTTCAAATTTAACTAAACAAAAACAAACAATCATAGATTTAAAATTTAAATATTGTCTCCTTCACATAAATAACAATGAGCAAGTCTGTTATCTATTATCATAAGCAAATGCCTTTCATTTTTTAGTTTTCAAGTTAGTGAACAAGAAATCATATGTTTTGAGACATCCATAGAAGAAGTAGTGCGTATAGTCAACTACAGAAAAATGGAAAAGAAAACAAATAATCCCCAACTAAAAAAGTTTCATTATATCAACCTAATCATCCAAGTAGTTGCATTTTCACATATGAAGTATCCTATTGACATATTAACAAATCAACCATTTGTTAAAAGGACCAAATTTCAAAAATACTTTATATAAATTCTAAATCCCAACTTTGGAGCCAAAAGCATAGATTTGTATACAAAAAAATGCAAAATACGAACTGAAAGAGAGGGAATATGAAGGAATTGACCTGAGGAGTAACCATCAATGGTGAGTGAACGAAAAGATTCATTTCTCTACCATCACACCTGTAAGACAAACAAAATAAAAGAAGTAAAAAAAAAGTTAACATGAGCAACAAATCACAAAGCAAAGAAACAAATCATCACCAAAACCAAGAGAATAATTTTAATTAAAGGACTTTTTTTTTTGTTTCTCTGTTTACCATAAAAATAATTTTATTAATTCAATTACCTTATGAATTTGTGATTGCTTGTCATCTGCATCTGCATTTGCATTGCCAACTAGTTGGATGAGAGAACAATGTCATAATCATAAACATTGTTTTATTGTTGTACAACAAATCATCGCAACAAGGTCATCAAATAATTATGCTGAGAAAAATTCTTTTACCCATTTCTCGTGCAACCAAACATTGCAAAATGCAAAAATATTTTTATCTAAATTATATGACAATCAAACAAATGGAGCTTGGAGCTTGAAAGAATGATATACGAAGGATATCCATTATTACCTTAACAAATCTAGGTTGTAAAACTTCTAGGTTCATCTCTCCAACTTCAATTTTAAACACACTAACAAACACAAAAGAAAAATCATAAAATTCAATTGTTTGAGTATAGGAAAAAGTGAAAATGTTGAAAAAATTTGAACATCAAGAAAAATGGATAATAGATACAGACAAATTTGAAAGGGAAAAAAAAAAAAACATTAATAAGGAAATCAAGAATTCTATTAGGATAATTTTATCTTTTTTACTGGATGAAAGGTCAACAAAATGAAGTAATTGAATCATATATAGGTGAAAACATGATTATAAATTAAGGAAAATCAACAATGAAAATCATTTTCCTCTACTATAAATAAGCATGTGTTTAAGGCAGAGTTGTTCGAGTAGTTATCGTGAACTTATTCATTTCATAGGAGAAATAAATAAATCGATTTGTTATGTTTTCTATAAGTAGAGAAGCGAAAAAATGAAATTTGGAATATAACAGGTATTTGAACAAAGCATGCGATATATTACAAAAATAAAAATATTATAAATTGAAAACTAATAATAGCTCATTTGGACTATGTTAGTGTCACACTCATCATGATTCCATTGTATTGTCAAGAATTAGCTAATGTGATGAATTATAGTGTGAATGGCATTGATGGAAAGGTACGGGCTATGGTATATTGCAAGAAAGTTCTTCAAAAGCAATATTTTTGTTCGTTAATAACAATTAAAAATCGTTTCACTAATCCAGTATTGAAAAGAAAAACAACTCGCTTGAACTTAAACACAACCTCTCTTGTTTCTACTATTAAATTTCTAAACTGAGTGTGATCTCGGGGCTGAGATAGCAACCTAAGAAATCTGTGGCTACATTCTACTACTGCTCTTTTAGCTGTTTCAACTTCATTTCACTCTCCTAAACCCAAGCAAAATGAAAACCCTAATTAAATCCAAAGTATTCCAATAAACTTCAAATTAATTTAGGAGAATATTTAGAATGAAAAATATTTTGGAGCTTTACTTCTTGAATTCTAAAGCCAGCTCTAATGAGCTGACAGTTGGCCCTACCCACTGTGATGTGATGTTTTGGTGTTGGTTTTTTTTTTTTTGTCATGTCATTGGTGCTCAAGGGAAACACTAAAATTAGTGCTTTGAATCATTGCTGACTTAGAATGTACACAATATCCATATAAAACAGTTTGCATAGAATTCTTGCCATTTGAGAGATAGAGATTTGTGAAGAAAATTAGTAACAAATAAATTATGTACTCACATGCAAGGATTATTGAAGCAAAATTTTCAACTGACATGCATTAATCATTTTCAACTAATTTTTCAACTCACTGCAAATTAAAATGAACTTAAACCCATAATAATAATAATAATAATAATAATAATAATAATAATAATAATAATAATAATAATAATAATAATTCAAAAAACTAATTTTCATATAATCACATACTTTTAAAATTAATTCAATAAACTGGAATTCCCTTAGGTTCTCTAATTTTAAATTCAAGAAATTAAATTTTCTTTTTTAATACAATCACGACAAAAGCATCCTAATTTTGTAACAGAACAACAATTGTTTTAGATGAACAAATTAAAAAAAAAAATTGTGTTAAACCCATTAAAAAAATCCAATTTCACAATAAGTAATTGACACTGGACATATTTTTCCCATCATATTCAAGCAGTTTATTAAAAAAAAAAATTACAATCTAAAACAATACAATCGAATTAATTCAAGAACCTAGATGTCTTTGAGGTTGTCTAATTTTAGATAATTTTAGTTTTGCTCAATCGAAACCCTGATTTTTCAGTGAAAATCTCCAAATCAAAACCTAGTTTGAATCTCCAAACCTGGTTGAAGGGTGGAAGCGTTCTTCTTTCCGTGTGTTCGTCTCTTCCGTCTCCTTCCGCCCGTCTTCTCTCTCCCTCGTTACTTCTCTCTCTCTCTCTCTTCGTTCTTCTCTGGTTCAGAGCTCTCTCTCTCTCTGTATTTTCCATCTTGTCCTTCTCACTCATTGTTATGTTGGTTGGGGTTGGGGTTGGGGTTGGGGTTGGGGTTTGGGTTTGGGTTTGGGATTTGGGGTCTGATGGATGAAGCGACAACACCGATTGTCCAAAAAGTGTAGGCTATTCCAATGGAAGGGTCGTGTGTTTTTGGGGTTCTTTAGCATCAGCGTCTGATTTTGAAACATTTAAACATTGGAACTCTATTCCAAATAGTAGTCTGGCAGCTCAAATTGAGGTTTGAGACAACGGTTATGTGGTGCAATCAAATCTGAATTTGGAGTCTCGAGGGGTGGAAGACGAAATGTTAAGGTAGGAATTAGATTTCTTATTGGAAAAGCAAGAGGTATATTCGATTGGAATACACAATATTTTCATCTAATGGCCTCTTTTCGTGCAAGCAAAAAAAGAGTGGTGTTTTTGTGGGCTGATGATGGATCCTTTATTTATGATCCATTGGCGATTGAACGAGCTTTTGTGCATCATTTCAAGCAGATTTTTCATTCGGACTCTACATGTACTCAATCTAATACTCAATTGGGCTATCCAACCCATTTTAATTTTTTCAATGTGATTAATTGTAGATTGAGTGATGCACAAAAATGTTGCTTGGATGCTCCTTTCTTGCTTTCTTGGAGTCAGAAATTAAGCCAGTTATATTCTCTATGGGATGTTTGAAAAGTCCATGGCATGATGGAATGATAGCTGCGTTTTATCAACGACACTGGGGTATTGTGGGTAGTTTGATTTGTGATTTGGTGCTTTTCGTTCTTAATTCAGGAGTTTTGCCTAGGAAGCTCAATCAAACTTTTTTGGCGTTGATCCCTAAGAACAAATCTCCTCAAACAATTAATGATTTTAGGCCAATTAGTCTCCGTAATGTTCTTTACAAAATTATTGCTAAGGTGCTTGCCGATAGATCACATAGTGTTCTTCCACATTTGATTTCGCCTTTTCAAAATGCTTTTGTTTGGGGGTAGATTGATTTCTGATAATGTTCTTTAGCTCATGAGTTGGTGGAGTTCATTTGTAAAATGAAGGAGGGATCCAAGTCGTATTTTTCTCTAAAATTAGATATGAATAAGGCCTATGATAGAGTGAGTTGGGATTTCTACTTTTGATCATGGGTATTATGGGTTTCAATCATCAATGGATTAATTTAATTTCATAGTGTATTTCTATTGTCCTTCTCGATTTTAGTATACTTTGGGCGTTCTGAGTGGTTTCAACCTCGTTGTGGGTTGCGTCAAGGTGATCCTCTTTCTCCGTATTTATTTCTTCTGGTTATGCAAGCTATTTCGGCGAGGTTTGAGAACTTGGAGGGGCAAGGGGTGTGTAGTGTTGTTGCGATCAGTCGTCACAGCCCCTCTGTTTCTCATCTTCTTTTTGCTGATGACTATCTAATTTTTACGCCTTTTGTGGTCGAGGAAGTTTGGATATTGAAATGGTTTTTGGAGCCCGTTTGTAGTGAATCTGGACTAAAAATAAAATTTTCCACATCCGAGTTGTTTGTTAGTCCAAATGTGTTGAGGGAAGACAGGTTGTCATTGAAGGAGAGTTTAGGTATTAAGATTGTTGACAAACCTAGTGTGTATCTAGGCTCTTCTCTGAATTTTGCAGGCAAAAAGGCTGGTATTTTTCAAAATATTCTTCATAAATTTTCTGCTAAGTTGCAAGGTTGGAAAAGGGGCTTGCTTTCTTTTGCTGGTCCTTGTGTGCTGGCAAAACATTCCCTTCTTTCTATACCCATGTATTTACTTTCTCTCTTTAAGGCCACGGTTTGTTTTATTAAACAAATTCGTAGTGTGATCGGTCATTTTATTTGGAAGGATGAACAAGAGAAGGGGATGTATTGGAAAAATTGGTCTACTTTGTGCTTGCCTAAATCCATGGAAGGGTTGGGTTTTCGGGGATCCAAGCTTTTTTAATCAGGCACTTTTAGCTAAAGTCGCTTGGCGTTTGTTGACGGAGCCTAACTCGCTTTTAAGTAGAATGTTGTTGACCAAGTATTGTAGGAGAATAAAATTTTTGGATATTCAATCGGCTAAAGCATGCTCTTGGGGATGGTGTAGCATTCTTTGGGGTAGGGATGTACTTAAAAAAGGGCTTGTTTGGTGTCTTGGGGATGGTCAGGTTATTGATCCTTTTGAGGATGAATAGATTTCTACTATTGAGAATAGCCTCATTGGTAAGGGGGTGGGTCGGTTTTTCTCTTCTTTTAAAGTGTCACATTTGATTAACCCATCTAGTGAAGTGTGGAGAAGGGATTTGATTCAGATTCTGTTTCCACAACAATTGGTGAATCATATTCTGCAAATGCCTATTCTTGAAGTTGTGTCTAGTGATAAATTGGTGTGGAAATTTACTAAGTTTGGGCAATATACAGTTAAGTCTAGGTATTTCTCGATTGTTGATATAGGAATTCCCCCGTGTGATAATGTATCGATAGATGTAAGGGGCTTTTGGAAGAAACTATGGCACACCCATTTGCCCTCTAAGTGGGCTCTTTTTATTTGAAAGGTGATGCATAGTATTTTACCTGTACGAACCATCTTAAGAAGCAGAGGAGTAAATTTGTCAACGGAATGTCCTAGGTGTTTGCAGGAGGCTAAATCTCTGGAACACTTATTCTTCCAATGTTCATTTTCTAAATATATCTGGAGAGGTTCTCAGTTAGGCTTGGATTTTGATAGGGGAAGACTTCTGTTGGTTCAGGATTGGGTAATCAATTGGTTCAAGAATGCCCTGGATGAGAAGGCTATTATTGATGTTATTAAGATCATGTGGGGTATTTGGGTGTTTCGTAATAAAGTAGCTTTTGATCATGGGATATTTACCCCCTTGGATATGCTTACTGTGATTAATTCAATGGTGTGGGATGGAACTAAGATAAACACTAATATTTTGATGATATTAGTATTGTAAAAGTTCCAAGGATAGTAGTTCAAGCAGCACATTGGAAGGCTAGGGCTGTTGTTGGGTAATGTGTTTGTTGTAAAACTTTATTGATGTTTAATCTATATCTTCTTTCCTCAAAAAAAAAAAGAAAAAAAAAAAAGAGGGTAATTTTGACGAGGCCGAAATTAGTATTGTAAAAGTTCCAAGCATATTAGTTCAAGCAGTACATTGGGAGGCCAGGGCTACTGTTGGGTAATGTGTTTGTTGTAAAACTTTATTGATGTTTAATCTATATCTTCTTTCCTCAAAAAAAAAAAAAGAGGGTAACTTCGACGAGGCCAGAATTTTCGTCACTCAAACATTTGTGCTTTATATATAGATATAGAGATATAGATAGAGATGGATAGAAATATATTAACCCTTCTTATAAATATCTTAGTCAAAAAAAAAAAAAAAATCTTATATATTTCTTATAGAAATATATTAACCCTTCTTATAAATATCTTAGTAAAAAAAAAAAAAAAAAGATTGGAAACCTCATCCAAAGTAATCCATGCCTGAAGTCATAAACTATCATGGTTCACTAAAACTTGTAGTAATTGTAACATTTTGAATTTTTTGAATTGGGATTTTTAAGTAGGGTTAATATATTTATAAGAAGGGTTAACATTAAATCATTTCATCACTAATGAGTATGAAATGCCTCAAGCTTCCATGTGTTCAATTAACCTCTGATTGAACACAACACTAATTATTATCTTGCCCCTTTTAGTCCCATTTTAATTACTTCATTTTAAATTACCAACCATTCTTTAATTAATTGAGTCCAAAGGGTGAGTTTAAGTCCTCTAATAGAATGAGGGCTCCAACCAAGAGTTGCTTTGGGCATGAAAGATACATCATACCATTGGTAATGAACCCCCTAAGGGATTAAACCATTAAGCATGACACCTCAATCTCATACATAAACAAACAAGTTATTTAAACCGCTTTCAAAGCAAAACAAAAGCCAAGAAAGGAGGGAGGTTGCAGAGATGATTAAGTGTGATTACAAGTATGGAAAGCCATAAATAAATGCAATCAACTCAAAGGAGATGGTGTCTAAGGCCTAGAACACCAAACTCATGAGGACTATTACACTACAAGCATGCGAAACAAAGCTCGAATGCAACTATCAACCAAAAATAGTACTAAAATAGTCTAAAAATAGTACTAAAACATGCTGGAATTGAGCTAACAAAAGCTAGATTAATATGCTAAAACATAGCACAAACTAGGCTAGTAGGCAAGACACAAGGATGGGAGGCCAACCTCTCCAAATTTGGTCTTCAAAACATGATTTTGACCATAACAAAGCACTGAAAAACAGTGTTTAAAAGCTCAAAAACAAATAGTAAAAGGGTAGGAAACACAAGGGAAAAGGCTTTCAAAGCAAGGTACAAAGAAGGGTGGAACACCCCTCAGCCTTTAATGGCCTTAAAACCCAAGTTTCAGCCCAAAAATATAAATGTTTTACAGCCCAAAAACACTGGGAAAATTGCAAGAAAAAGAGTAGTTAAAGCAAGCAAATAGGTAAAGCTTTATACCTTTTGAAGAGGAAATCAATTCCAAGCAACAAAACCAAGTAAACAACACCCTCAAGAGCTCAAACAACCCTCAAAGACACCTCATCTCAAAGATGAGAAGGTTTGGTTAAGGGTGTATAGGCAAAGGTTAAGAGTATATAGGCAAAAGTGTAGGAATTTGCTAGAGAGATAGAATCGTAGAGAGAGAGGAAAAATTTTGTTCTAAAATGTTTTCAACCTTAAAACATGAGAGGGAGGTCCTCTATATATAGAAAACATGCATCTGTGCAAACAGTTGGCGCAACTGTGTCAAAATATCTGCAAAAGAATATAGTGGCTGGCAACCAAAAAGTGATGGCCGACAGCCCAAAAAGGTGGCCAGCAGGCCACCAAGGGTTGCAGGCTTGAAGAACCAAGGCTTGGTCCAAGAATGAGGCAACAAGAGTGTAGGGTTTGAAGGGCTCAAAGCCATGGCATTCCGCTAAGGATTTCGAGCACTTGACAACGGAGTGACTTTATCTGGTAGGTCAGTGCCGTTTTTTTTTTTTTTTTTTTAATTACTTGTAAATGAAACCACAGTTCTCCGCATATTGAATAAATTACAAGTAGAGGTAACTTGACTTTATTTATGGCAAAAATAGTAGTTAAGTGATGATGCACTTTTGTAACTTTCTTTACATTGCATATGGTAATTGACGATAAAATAAAAATCAAATAATTTAGATGTAAGGTTGATATTATTAAAAGAATAAGAGTTGAATTAATTTTTTAGTGATAATTTATGGAATAAAATATATTTTTTTAGGTTGGGTTTCTCTCATGTTTTGAGATCTCAACATGATAGAATTTGAGGGGTCTGTAGGACCCAACACTTGTCTCGTTTTAATTATCTGAACAGTTCATTTTGTAAGGCCCATAATCTATATTATCCATGAAAAAAATTAGTTTGATCCAATTATCATAATTTTTTCATTTTATCGCATTTCTCCAAAAAAGTGGACAACAAATATATATTTGAAATAGATCTTTTAAAGACAAATATTGATAATTAAAATTATAAACTTTTTAACCTTTTTGAAGATATTTTTTCTGCACCTCACTGATACGTAATTCTCCTTATTTTGTTTTGTATATATACAAAATTCATCCACGTAAATATTTCAATTTTTGATATGGTTCAAATTCATTTTATATGAGTTTCATAATACATGAGTTAAATCCAAATCACATAATAATTAAAAAAAAAATAATTTGGTACACATGTTTTCAGTTAATTTCTCTATATGTTAATTTCTTTATAGTATTGGTATCATAGAATATTAATGGACATAATATACTTTGAATATGTGTACATTTAACTACTTCTCCTTTGTATTCTTCATAAATATGAGTTGATAGTACGTGTAAATACTTGTAAGCATAAAATATTTAGAAATTGTCTTTACAAATTTATCAAGAAAAATAGTGAAAAATCTAGAAACCCTAGATGTTGATTTGTGACTATGTACCAATTTTAAGCAAAATATAACAATCCCAATCAAACAATCAAGAGAAAGAGACACAAAAATTTTACGTGGAAAAACCACAATTGGACACCTTCCAATTGTGATAAAAAAACCACGGGCAACTGCCACAAGACAATCCACTAAGAAGATTTAAAGGAATTACACAGGTATCACTCTCAATTATCTAGCGAATCCACAACGCCTAATTGAACCAACCTCTATGTGCCTCTTCCAACCCCATCTTCACCACGGAATTGTCTTTCTGATGAGCCACTCCGGATTCCACCAAAACTTCAGGCTCGAATTCTTTAGAATCCACAACTGAAGAACAACTCTCTCTTTTGTGTATAACAAACAAACCGTTGATGTACTCTCTTTAAACCATGAGTTGAATACTCAATAAAACATCAAAGAAAAAATAACAAAATATCCCCAGATATAAACCTTTAAGAACCAAAAAGAAGATCTGGAGAGATTCAATGAATGAATCAATGAATAGCCTAGATTTGGGAGAAACCCAACTATTTATAGAAAACCAAAGCAATCCTAGTTGGGAAAGAAAACCAACTTCTTGTAGAAAACCAACTTCTTGCAGAACTTCAAAGTAATCCTGTTTTTGAAGGAAACCAACTTCTTAAAGAACTCTTGTTACAACTTTGGTTTTGATCCATGGAATTTGACAACAAAAGGTCCTAACAATCTCCCCCTTTGGCAAATCCTGGATAAAACCAATCTAAAACAAATTTCCTAACAAAATCTCTCAAGCAGCACCACCAACTATGAACCAACACTCAAATCCATGCTCTTGAACAATTATCCTGAAATAAAATAACCACACACAAGCCAACCAAAATATGTGGAACTAGATTAAATAACAAAATATAAATCAATCCATAAACAAAATACTAACAATCCAACTGTACCAAAGAAGGATATAAGCAAAAGTAAAAACACTGTACCATCAACCAAACTACTGTACCATCAATATACATCAAACACTGGTAATGATGAACCAAACTCTCCTCATTAAAAATAACCACAAACACTGAAAACAGTGAACAAGAAGAAAAATGACAAAAAATAATATGGTGGAGCAAGCAAGGAATTTCAGATTTGTGCCTTGAAACACACAAGATTATCCAAGAAACACAATTACTTGAAAACACAATGTGCACAGCCTCTAGAAAATTCCTCATAAAAGAAAGTGATGCATTATGTGAAAAGCATAGATCCCATGAGAAAAGTGTGTGTGTGACTCTTGGAGTTCGACAAACACTAGATTCAAATCCTAGTAGTGATATGAAAGCTGGACCTCCGACAAGAGAATCTAAGCACAACAAAGGAAAGTCAAACCACTAGGAATCAAGGGGTATTTGGTGAGTAAAGGCGGAGGCTCCCCCTCAATCAATGAATCCTTTATTTTTTTCTTATTTTTTTCACATATTTTTCTTTTCTTTCTTTTGCACTTTTTTTTTTTTTTTTTTTTTTTTTTGTTTTCCTTTTTCTTTCTTTTGCACACTCATTGGCGGTTGACACGCTCAAGAGTATGGAAACCGAACCAGAGAAGCATGGATATAATAAGGATGGCCTGGTTGGTGACTCTGAGGTAGCCTTTTCCTCATGCCTGGACTACAAAGAATAGAGGGGAAAGCCATGGAGATGCAAAAAGATGGAAGGTGGTTAAGAGACTCAACATCACCCATGATATGCTAGTATGGGTCAATTCCTCTAGAAAAGCAAAAGATACAATGCCAGAAGTCCATAAGAAAAAATAATCACTAAGGCGGAAGACTCCGATATTTGCTAATCCAAGAGTGTGTACAGAATGAGACATACTAATCAAAGAACACACACTCCAAAATGAGTAATGACCACAGAAAGCACACATATATTAACAGGTAATGGATATTCTCATCAATTCCAATATGCACCAAGGACTGCTCAAAAATTTCAAGCTTGCAAAACCATACTAAGAAAATTTTTTTGGATTTTTTTTTTCTTTTTTTCAA
This sequence comes from Camellia granthamiana, assembly GCA_036172215.1. NCBI lineage: Eukaryota > Viridiplantae > Streptophyta > Magnoliopsida > Ericales > Theaceae > Camellia > Camellia granthamiana. The sequence continues at coordinate 102,713,731 of CM069906.1, forward strand.
CAATAAAGCAAGACAAAAAAAAACTAACATGCACACATTTTTTTTTTCCGATAAAAAAAAACACAGAGACCCCAAAAAAAAACTAAAAAGAGTAAACACATTAACACAAGTCAAGTTTTCTTACCCAAATCTTTTTGGTTTTAACAAAATTAGGTCTAGCGGTCTTGGTAAATGTCGTGGTGTTGTGAACACCCTCATGAATCTTGGTATTCCGCTTGGACATGTAAGGCTGTCTACTAACCCAAAAAGTATTCGAATTTCTACCCTTTTGAGACACTCTTCCATGCAACTTATAACAATAAGGGCGAATATGACCATGCATACCACAATGATGACAAATAAAAACAGGGTGTACCTTATTTTCTTTTACCTTACCAACTCTAGGGAGTTTGAGAAGTCTTTCCTCTTGTTGAATTTTTTGTCCTCCCTTTGCTTGAGTTTGTGTATCATGAGATGTGGAAGCACTCTGTTTTTGCTCTTTCTTACCTCCAAAGCCAATGCCACTCTTGTCTGAACAGATTTGTTGAGACCCAATGATATCTTCCAAAGTCTTTGATCCTTTGTTCCAAAGACTAATGGTAACCATGGCAACCTTGAGCTCTTCCTCTTTTTTGATCATCAGTTCTTCCAAAGCAACTTGAGACATCTTGAGAGATTCAATCTTTTCTTCATACATGGCATGAGTTTCCTGTAGCTCATTCCTCTCTGTCTCACAAGTCAACAGTTTTGCAGAAAGAACTTGTTGATCATCAGCTATCTTGATGGCATTGATCCTAGCCTCGGAAATCTCCTCCTTAAGTTTGACATTCTCACATTCACATGCTTTGAGTTTCTTTGTGAGTTTGTCATTCAATTTGAATAAATTAAGAGACTCCTTATACAGCTTTTCATAGGCTTGCTCAAGCTCTTCATCATCATCATGAATTGAATCCATTATCACAAATCAAACAAGATCTCGTTCTAAAAGAAATTTTTTTTTTTAAAAAAAAAATAAAGCGATCCAAAAGAATTTTTTTTTAAAAAAAAAAAATAGAACGACCCGCTCTGATACCAATTGAAAAATCTAGAAACCTCCTAGATGTTGATTTGTGATTATGTACCAATTTTAAGCAGAATATAAAAATCCCAATCAAACAATCAAGACAAAGAGACACAAAGATTTTTACGTGGAAAAACCACAATTGGACACCTTCCAATTGTGATAAAAAAACCACGGGCAACTGCCACAAGACAATCCACTAAGAAGATTTAAAGGAATTACACAGGTATCACTCTCAATTATCTAGCGAATCCACAACGCCTAATTGAACCAACCTCTATGTGCCTCTTCCAACCCCATCTTCACCACGGAATTGTCTTTCTGATGAGCCACTCCGGATTCCACCAAAGCTTCAGGCTCGAATTCTTCAGAATTCACAACTGAAGAACAACTCTCTCTTTTGTGTATAACAAACAAACCTTTGATGTACTCTCTTTAAACCATGAGTTGAATACTCAATAAAAACATCAAAGAAAACTTAAAAAAATATCTCCAGATATAACCCTTAGAAGATCTGGAGAGATTCAATGAATGAATCAATGAATAGCCTAGATTTGGGAGAAACCCAACTATTTATAAAAAACCAAAGCAATCCTAATTGGGAAAGAAAACCAACTTCTTGCAGAACTCCAAAGTAATCCTGTTTTTGAAGGAAACCAACTTCTTAAAGAACTCTTGTTACAACCTTGGTTTTGATCCATGGAATTTGACAACAAAAAGTCCTAACAAATACCAATTGAAAAATCTAGAAACCTCCTAGATGTTGATTTGTGATTATGTACCAATTTTAAGCAGAATATAAAAATCCCAATCAAACAATCAAGACAAAGAGACACAAAGATTTTTACGTGGAAAAACCACAATTGGACACCTTCCAATTGTGATAAAAAAACCACGGGCAACTGCCACAAGACAATCCACTAAGAAGATTTAAAGGAATTACACAGGTATCACTCTCAATTATCTAGCGAATCCACAACGCCTAATTGAACCAACCTCTATGTGCCTCTTCCAACCCCATCTTCACCACGGAATTGTCTTTCTGATGAGCCACTCCGGATTCCACCAAAGCTTCAGGCTCGAATTCTTCAGAATTCACAACTGAAGAACAACTCTCTCTTTTGTGTATAACAAACAAACCTTTGATGTACTCTCTTTAAACCATGAGTTGAATACTCAATAAAAACATCAAAGAAAACTTAAAAAAATATCTCCAGATATAACCCTTAGAAGATCTGGAGAGATTCAATGAATGAATCAATGAATAGCCTAGATTTGGGAGAAACCCAACTATTTATAAAAAACCAAAGCAATCCTAGTTTGGAAAGAAAACCAACTTCTTGCAGAACTCCAAAGTAATCCTGTTTTTGAAGGAAACCAACTTCTTAAAGAACTCTTGTTACAACCTTGGTTTTGATCCATGGAATTTGACAACAAAAAGTCCTAACAAATACCAATTGAAAAATCTAGAAACCTCTTAGATGTTGATTTGTGATTATGTACCAATTTTAAGCAGAATATAAAAATCCCAATCAAACAATCAAGACAAAGAGACACAAAGATTTTTACGTGGAAAAACCACAATTGGACACCTTCCAATTGTGATAAAAAAACCACGGGCAACTGCCACAAGACAATCCACTAAGAACATTTAAAGGAATTACACAGGTATCACTCTCAATTATCTAGCGAATCCACAACGCCTAATTGAACCAACCTCTATGTGCCTCTTCCAACCCCATCTTCACCACGGAATTGTCTTTCTGATGAGCCACTCCGGATTCCACCAAAGCTTCAGGCTCGAATTCTTCAGAATTCACAACTGAAGAACAACTCTCTCTTTTGTGTATAACAAACAAACCTTTGATGTACTCTCTTTAAACCATGAGTTGAATACTCAATAAAAACATCAAAGAAAACTTAAAAAAATATCTCCAGATATAACCCTTAGAAGATCTGGAGAGATTCAATGAATGAATCAATGAATAGCCTAGATTTGGGAGAAACCCAACTATTTATAAAAAACCAAAGCAATCCTAGTTGGGAAAGAAAACCAACTTCTTGCAGAACTCCAAAGTAATCCTGTTTTTGAAGGAAACCAACTTCTTAAAGAACTCTTGTTACAACCTTGGTTTTGATCCATGGAATTTGACAACAAAAAGTCCTAACAACAAGAATATAAACAATCCACTAACCAATTAAGCTAACAATTAAATAGAAATTAAAGAAATAAGGACCACTAACTAAACAATTAAATTAAAGAACTACATTATACAAAAATAGACTACAACAAGCTAAATTATTATTATTGGTGGACCTTTTTTTTTTCGCCGTACATGTACCGGAGATGGACGCATGTGCAGTAGTCTATTGCTTGGTTGCCCAAAACTTTTTTTTTTTTTTTTTTTGTAAATGTTAGTATGGGCCGCACGTGCGGTGGTCAGTTTCTACTAAGCATTTTTTTTTTTTTTTTTTTTTTTTTGGAGGGGGGTAAATGAGAGGATGAAGATCATGGCCAATGATGATGAACAAGGCTCAAAAATCACCATGAAACTACCAATGAACTAATATTACAAGTGAAAACTAAGAAATCTAAGCAAAAATAGGGTGATTACCTTAAGAAAAAGTATGAAGAAAAGAAAGGAAGAAGAAGATGTAGACTTTCCCCCAAAAAATGACCGCCGGAAGGTCGCCGATCGGAGAAGATGGTGATGCTCCGGTGGGAAAGTGGTGGTGAGAAAAAGGTGAGTGAAGGTTGAAGGAAGAAGGGTTGATGATGGTGGGACTTTGTGGGGTTGTGAGTTTGTGAGTTAGAGAGAGAGAGAGAGGGAGAGAGAGAGAGAGAAAAGAAGATGATGAGAGGTAGAGAGAGTGTGTATTGGGAAGAGATAGTGAAGGTGGGTCTAGGGTTTGGCTTAAAAGTGCGTATATATATATTTTTTTAATAAAAACAAAATAAAATAAAATAAGTAAATATAAATAAATAAATAAACAAATACAAAAAATGCACAAAATATTTTTTTATATATATGAAATAAGTAAATAAAAATAAATAAATAAATAAAACTGAATTTTTTTTATATATAAAATAAGTAAATAAATAAATCAATAAATAAAATCTACAGGTTTTTTTTTTATTTATATTTATTTATTTATTTATTTTTGTGGACCGCTCGTACGCCCATGTGGGTCGCGCGAGCACTGATTTATGAGCCGCTTGTGTAGTGCAACTTTTTTTTTTTTTTAAAATTTTTTTTACAAACCCAATTACAACCCGAAGATTTTAAAAAAATAATAATAAATAAACCCAATTACAACCCGAAGATTTTTTTTTTAAATAAACAAACCCAATTACAACCCAAAGAAAAATTTAAACCATTTCTACCTTCAATGCACATCTGAAATAAAAAATAGCACTTTGAAAACATACAAATGCTCAACCAAGGTAAAATCTTGGAAAAATTAGTCTAAGATCCCTCTCCCATTTTTAGTAATGGAAGAGATCCACAATATTATTTTTTGATGTCTAAGGTCCCTAAACCCACACCCATATATCAGATCAGAAAAATTTGACTCTCTCTATCTCTCTTTTCGATCTTCATTCTATCCAAACCAAACCCTCTCTCTTTGTGCACATTTATCTCTCTTTGCTTCTTTCTCCTCTCTCGGTCTTCATCTCCGACGCCGTTGGCTACACATTTGTCTCTGTCTCTACCACGCCGTCGCCGAAATGCCACAATCTGAGCTGGACCATCGCGATCTGAGTCGCGAACCACCACGATCTGAGTTGAACCACCGCGATCTGAGCTGAAATTAGTGCCAACGGTCGAGTTGCAGACGACGGCATGGCTAGACGGCAACAGTCTGTTTATCTTCATCTTCTTCATCATTTTGTGTGTTTCTCAATACCCATTTGTCTCTCGATAACATTATCAAGCAATAAGCGAGTTCTTCTTCTGCGAAGGTCTCGGAGATCGAATTCACTTAGGAAATTATCTTTGCTTTTTGATGAGATTATTAGTTGAATTATAGCAGTCAAATTTCACGAAGGTGTGTATAGAACTTTAGTTAGGATGATAATACATTTTCCCCCAGAAGAAAGTCACTTGAACATATATGTATGAGTTTTTTTTTTTTTTTTTTTTGACTTGCCAACTAAAGCTACTGAAACCAAGTTATTGTGTTGACTAGTGAAATATAATTTGGAACAACTTTATCATCTTAATATGCATGATATGCTCTATATGTATCATTGAATTTTTTATATTCCATCATTCCGATCTACTAGTTTGTCAACAATTTGAAACCTGCTGTGATATTTCCATATCACTTTTATTGGTAATTAGTTAGAGAATTGCTATGGGGCTATAAAGAAGTGCTCGTGGCGAGATTGTTTGAAAATGATCAAGTCTGTTGAATTTCTTTGAGAAGTCTAGTCCAGAGAAATTTGGATTCCCAGAATTTCTCTGTTGATAAGTTTGATGTTCAATTTTCTCTGAGTTATTGTTTGAATGTCTTATAGTCTAGAGAAATTTTTCTCTGGTTTGATTAAAATTTATCTACTTTGGTTAAAACAATTTCTCTAGACTCTCTTTTTCCAAAACCCAATTTCTTTGCTAAGAAAAGAGTTTCTTTCACTACAACAAGGGCTTTGCTCTCAACTTCTAAAGGATCAGTTTTAAAGGATTTCCATGAAAGAAGAGCTCTCAAGGTATTGTGATTATCCAACTAACTCCCACTTACCGTCTTGCTATTACCCAGTTATGTCTTTAATTTTCTTTCAATGGACTGTTTGGCTTCTGAGAAAATCAAAATTTCTCTGGGAAGAGAATTTCTCTGGGATAGATCCAGAATTTCTCTAGTAATGGATCCAAAATTTCTTTGGTGATGGCTTTTAAGAAAATTAGAATTTCTCTGGGAAGAGAATTTCTCTAGGATGGATCCATAATTTCTCTGGTGATGGATCCAGAATGAATTTCTCTGGGAACAAAATCAAAATTTCTCTGGTGATGGCTTCTGAGAAAATCAGAATTTCTCTGGGATGGATCCAGAATTTCTCTGGGAATAAAATTTTTTTGGGATGGATCCAGAATTTCTCTAGGAACAAATTTTCTCTGGATCAATGTTGAGGGACCTTAAACATTATGAAAATATTAGATGTCCTTTATGCTATAAAATCTTAATGTCAGGGACCTTAAAAAAAATCCCTTAAAATCTTCACTCGAAAACCACAGGGTACTACTTTTCTCCCTAACAATGCTTGTAACTTTCCTTATTCTCCAACAGGGTGACAGACTAAGTTGATTCGATATCCAGAATCGAGGCGCATAAAGCTAACTCGACCTATGGGGCTGCCATATAGAGTTCAAGTCGGGGTGGTTTTGAAGCAATCTCCACACCTCTTGGTATTTAAACCAGACTTTAGTCTCGAAAATTCCAAACTCTTGCATTCTAGGCTTTGTCATTTAGTTTTCATCGTCTCAATTGGCCTCCTAGGAACTCACTACAAACATAGTTAGGTGGCTATACCAGACCGTCAGATGCCGTTCAGGCACAACAAACACCAAAGGAATTACACCTTTAGAGGATTTAAAGTCTCCTAGACTCAAAGCAAGTACTATGGAACATATATTGGGTCCGTCAAGTGGACGACCTCAATCATCTCCCATTTCTCAATACCATTCACATAATGTTTCAATTGTTGGCCATTGACCTTGAAGGTCGTACCATCTTATGGATTTTTAATCTCAACCACCCCATGCGGAAAGACTTCAATAACTTTATATGGGCCATCTCATCGAGACCGGAGTTTACTTGAGAACAACCGCAATTTTGCATTGAACAACCACACTTTTTGATGAGGCTTGAAGGACTTACGAGAAATGTGTTTATCATGGAATGCCTTAGTCATAGCCTTGTAAATTTTGGAGCTCTCATATGCATCATTACGGAGCTCCTTTAACTCATTGAGTTGGAGTTTTCGATGGTTACCAACTTTAGTCATATCAAAATTGAACTTCTTAATAGCCCACAAAGCCCGGTGTTCTAACTCAACAGGGAGATGGCACGGTTTCCCGAACACAATCCTATATGGAGACATCCCGATGGGTGTCTTACATGTAGTGCGATAGGCCCAAAGTGCATCAACCAATCTAATGGACCAATCTTTCCTATCGGGCCTTATAGTTTTCTCGAGGATGTGTTTAACCTCCCTATTAGAAACCCTCTACTTGACCACTAGTCTGGGAATGATAGGGAGTGCCAACTTCATGAGTGATCATGTATTTACACACTAATGCCTCGAAGAATTGGTTGTAAAAATGTTTGCCACCGTCACTAATTATGGCATATGGGAATCTAAAACGACAACAAATGGTTTCATAGAGAAATTTAACCACAACTTTGTGGTCATTCGATTTGGTGGCCACTATCTCAACCCACTTAGAGACATAGTCCACAGCCATCAAAATGTATTCAAATCCAAAAGATGGTGGAAAGGGACCCATGAAGTTGATGCCCCAAACATAAAAAATCTCAACAATCAAAATAGGGATCATCAGCATCATATCTCACCGTGACATAGAGCCCATGCGTTGACAATGCTCACAAGCTCTACAAAAATTATGGGCATCTTTGAAGATAGAGGGCCAGTAGAACCCACATTGTAAAACCTTGGCGGTCGTTTTCTGCCCACTGAAATGGCCGCCATACACATGAGAGTGACAAAAAGTGAAAATGCTATGAGTTTCACTCTCAGGCACACAACATCGAATCACTTGATCCGGACAATACTTGAACAATTCTGAGTCTTCCCAGAAATAGTGTTTGACTTGTGAGAAAAATCGGTCTTTGTCTTTCTTAGACCAAGTTTTTGGAATTTGACCAACCGCTAAGTAATTCACTATGTGAGCAAACCACGGGAGGGTCACTTGTGATATCGCAAGAAGGTGCTCGTCTGAAAACGACTTGTGCAAGGCTAAGGGATCACTCATGTGCTCAATAAAGATTCGGATAGATGATCCGTAACTACATTCTCGGATCCTTTCTTGTCTCGGATTTCTAGGTCAAACTCCTAAAGGAGTAGAATCCACCTAATCAACCTAGGTTTAGTCTCTTTCTTTGATAGTAAATACCGCAAAGCGGCATGATCAGTGAAGACTATGACCTTGGAATCTAGGAGATAGGATCGGAATTTATCTAGGGCAAAAACCGTAGCTAGCAACTCTTTATTAGTGGTAGTGTAATTCAATTGTGCATCCAAGAGAGTGAGACTAGCATAGGATATAGCATAGGTTGCCCTATTGACCCATTGGCCTAACACAACCCCAACAGCATAATCAGAGGCATCATACATGATTTCAAAGGGAAGCGGCCAATTCGATGATTTCATGATTGGGGTGGTAGTAAGGGCCATTCTCAATGTTTCAAAGGCTTTCAAACATGCCTCATCAAAGATAAAAGGCGTGTCCTTAGCAAGTAAAGTACACAAAGGATAGGATATTTTACTAAAGCCTTTGATAAACCTATGGTAAAGACCTGCATGCCTTAAGAAAGATTGGACTTGACGCACAGAATTGGGTAGAGGAAGGCCTGCAATAAGATTAACCTTAGCCTTGTCTACCTCTATACCTCGAGGGGACAAAATGTGTCCCAACACTATAACCTCACAAACCATAAAATGGCTCTTTTTCCAACTCAAAATCAGGTTTGCCTCAGTACATCGTTCCAACACTCTAGTCAAGTTTCTAAGGCATTCCTCAAAAGACAGTCCAAACACCAAGAAATCATCCATGAAAACCTCTAAAAATTTCTCCACCATGTATGAGAAAATGGCCATCATACACCATTGAAAAGTCATCGGTGCATTACATAACCCAAAAGACATGCGCCTGTAAGCAAAAGTGCCAAAAGGGCAAATGAACGTGGTCTTTTCTTGGTCAGCAGGGTACACTGGGACTTGATTATACCCCGAGTAGCCATCAAGGAAACAATAGTAGCTCTGTCCTGCTAACCGCTCTAGGATCTGATCAATAAAATGTAAGGGAAAATGATCCTTCCTAGTCATGGAATTCAGTTTCCTATAATCAATGCACACTCGCCACCCAGTAGTGGTTCGTGTGGGGACTAACTCTCCTCTCTTATTCTCAACAACAGTGATGCCAGATTTCTTGGGTACCACTTATGTGGGACTCACTCACTTGCTATCCGAGATGGGGTATATAATACCCGCATCCAACAATTTTAACACCTCATTTTTCACCACCTTTTTCATATTGGGATTAAGCCTCCGTTGCATTTCACGAGAAGGTTTGGTGTCCTCCTCTAGATGTATATAATGTATGCACACAGAGGGATCTATCCCTCTCAAATCAGCCACCAACCACCCTATAGCACTCCGATATGCCACAAGAACACTCATTAATTGACTTTTCTATTCTGCAATTAAGTCAGATGCATTGATGACAGGAAAAGTATCCTGAGGCCCTAAAAATGCATACTTGAGTGTGGCCGGGAGTGGCTTCAACTCAAGTGTAGGTGGTGTGACTAGGGATGGTATGACAGGCTCTCTAGACAGAGGAGGAAGGGACCCAAACTGGGCTTTCCATAGAGAAAAATCTGGTGTAGAAGAATAATTAAGTAAGGCATTCACCTCTTCAACTGACCTGTCAATATAAAAATCCTCGAACCCAAAATGAGCTAAACAAGCCTCTAGAGGGTCTTCTACAAGAATAAAAGGTAAAACCTCCTCCACAATCCCATCCACAACATCCACAAATAACACTCCTTTTTTTCATGGGGTTGTTGGGATGTTTGGAAAATATTGAGTTTCACTTGCAAATTTCCAAATTAAAAAATCTATAACCCCGGTACAACAATTTATGCATGTATTGGCTGTAGCCACGAAAGGTCGACCTAAGATTACTGGGATTGGTTTCTTAGAACTTGCTATCGGTTCCATATCTAAAACCACAAAATCAACAGGAAAATAAAACCTATTGACTTTTACTAGCACATCCTCAATCATGCCACGTGGCACTTTGAGTGACCAGCCAGCCAACTGAAGTGTAACAGTAGTGGGCTTCAACTCGCCAAGCCCGAATTCTTCGTACATAGAGTACGGCAACAAATTGACACTAGCCTCTAAATCTAACAAGGCCCTATCAATGAAATGGTCCCTTATAATGCATGCAATGGTTGGGGCACCCGGGTCTTTAAGTTTAGGGGGTGTGTCACTCAATAAGATAGAGCTTACTTGCTCTATGACTATGACCTTTTGGGACACGTGTGTTCTAGATTTACGCTTTTGCGTACAAAGGTCCTTCAGAAATTTAGCATATGAGGGTACTTGCTTAATCACCTCCAACAAGGGGAGATTGATTTTTACCTGTTTAAAGACCTCTATCATCGCTTGCATAGATGTCGTCTTCTTATTAAAAGGGGACAGTGTATCAAGGCATTGGGGAAATGGTGCCTTAAGCACATATGGTGCCTTAGGCTCATGTGAAGTACTAAGGACTAAGTCATCCCCCTTAGGTGTCTCTCCATCACCTTTGCTCTCTTTGTGTTGACCACCGTGATCACCCGTCTTAGCCTTAATTGCATCAGACACAACTAGCTGAGGCTCTAACTCCCTTCCACTTCTCAAGGTAATCATCGCTTGCACTGCTCATGGTGATTTCCATTCCCACCCGACCTCTCTGCCCCATATTGACCCTTAGGGTTGGCCACAGTCTGACTCGGTAATTTCCCCTTCTCTCTCCTATTTATGTTATTAGCTATTTGACCCAATTGGGCCTCTAGCTTGGCAATGGAGTGAGTATGGGAGTGAACTACTGGTGTTAACCTCTTAAGTTCTGAGAGAACTTCTAACTCCTGAGTCTCAAAGGCCGAGTTGCCTTGAGGAATAGGCAAGGGTTGTGGTTGCCGGTAAGGTTATGGTGGTCGGTAAGAAGATTGGTTGGCAAAATTATTAAAATTCTACCTTAGTGGTGGAGGATTGTAAGAAGTGCCTTGTAAATGAGGTCTCCATGAAAAATTAGGGTGATTTCTCCATCCCAGATTATATGTATTGGAATATGGGTCATTACCTGGGTTGAAGAATCCTTGAGCCGCATTCACATGCTCTTGGACTAATTCCAGAAATTGTGATGCTGAAGGGCACTCACTTAAGTCATGAGCAGGGCTCGCACAAATAGCTAGGGGTGCAACTTGGGCGGGCTCAACCCGAGCAACCCGAACCCAACCTGATTTTTTTTAAGGCTTGGATAAGAAATTTTCAAATTCGGTATGGACTTGGGCAAATATTCAGAAGCCCGAATTGAATTTGGGCGGGCTTGAGCAAAAATATCAAACAACCCGAGCAACTTGAAGCCCGAATTATACATATATACATATATAAAAATATTACATATATATAAATTATTAGCCATTTCATGATTTTAAAGTAATTTAGATTATTAAATTATATTGAATATATATTATATATACAAATAGCATAAAATCTTACTTTTTTTATTTTCACTTATAAATTGTAAAGACTACTATAGCGGCATCTTTCTTACATTATATAAATTATTTGTTTTGATGATATTACTGATTTTCTATTAAAAAAAATGTAAATAGAGTCAAGTTTAATAATTTAATAATGTAGTTGAAAAAAAAAACAAAAAACAAAAAACAAAAAAAAAATTGAAATTGATTTACAATTCGGGCAACTCAGGCAATTCGGATTTAATTCGGGTCGGGCTTTGGCAGGCAACATTGGGTTACAATTCGGACCTGAGTAGATCTTAGCATAACTTAAGCTGGGCTTGGACAACCTCCCAACCCGACCAAACCTGCCCGAGTTGCACCCCTACAAATAGCACATGCCTCATGAAATTGAGGCTGATCTTGCTATGTGGGGACATGTCCCGAAGCTAATAATTGGTCCGTTTTGTAGGACAATGCCTCTACTTGTTGGGCTAACTCTAGGTTTTGCCCTACCTCATAAATGTATCCTCTTTTCGGGGCTCCAATTACCCGTTACCGGGCTTGCCGGGCTGCGGAGGCATGGTGAAGGGAATCATTACTTAGGTTCTCAAATAATTACCATGCCTCGGCGTCATTTTTGGACATGAATGTCCCACCACAAGAAGAATCCACCATTTGGTGGTAAGGCTCAGTTAAGTCATAGTAAGAGGTCTAAACAAGTTGCCAATCAGGCACTTAGTGGTGGGGACACTGTTGGAGAAGGTCACGAAGTCTCTCCTATGTCTTATGAAATTGCTCGCCATCAATTTGAGCAAAATTGGTGATGGCTCGCCTGAGTTGGTTTGTCTTACGAATGGAAAAGTACTTCTCCAAAAACTTCTGTTGTAATTAGTCCCAAGTTGTGATAAAATTAGCAGGTAAGGAGTTCAGCTAATGTTTGGTTTTGTCCTTTAATGAAAATGGGAACAATCGCAACATTAAGGTCTCATTTATGAAATTCTGGATCCTCACTATAGAGCAAATTTCCAGAAATTCATGCAAATGTTTATAAGGATCATCATGAGCTAGTCCATGGAATGATGAGAGCATTTTACTCTCATAATGAGCAGCAGTGGTGTCGGGTAACTGGATGCATGATAGTGATGTATATGCAGTGGGTGTGAAATAATCGTTAAAGGTCCAGTTGGGCCCATTTAGGGTATTCGGATTCGCCATGTATATTGGTTCGAAGTATGGATAAAGGTATTCAAGCCTAGGAACACGGGAAGAGGCTCTAAGTTTCCTAAGAGTCATTTCTAGTTCAAGGTCCAAACTCCATAATTCAAGACGACAAGAACGGCGCCCGCATATACACTACTCTCACACACACACACTAAGTTCCGACTCTGTGTATTAAGTTATGAAAGCAAAATACCAAAGGGAGAAATACTCACAACGATTTAACGAAAATGCTTTACTTGTCTTGCGAGTGCTTGACGTGTAAACGTTATCCCCAATTTCCACTTGAGCTCTCTAGTTTTAGCACTTTGGTGCTTTGTTTGCGAGTATTTGCTATTTTTTTTAACACTTTAGTGCTGCGGTTTGTTTTTGAAGCTCGGTTGTGCTCCGCTTGCACTTTGATGATAGCTTCACTTTCAAACACTCTGCATACTTAGCAACACAAAAAAATTATAAAATCCTAAGCTAAAAATTAAAATAAAAATGTAACTTTAAATTAATTAATTTCGCTAGAAGTCCTTGGCAACGGCGCCAAAATTTGATGGGTCGTTTCATACACCAAGTATAAACACTAAAGTATACCAAATTCTTTTAGAATAATGGCATGTCCAAGTATCAATCAACATGGACAATTGTGAAATTAAACTAATTTAATTGCTAAATTCCTAAATTAATTTTGATTAGAAAGATTGAGGGATATTATGACTAAACAAGAATTAAATGAAATTGAGAAATTAAATCAACAATTCAATGTAGGGTTTGAGATATTGATTTTTGGAAAAAATCCTAGGGCAAAGAATTCACCACTAACCACATAAATGAGATTCAACATCGGCCATCGATTGCAATTTGGTTTGAAATACCCAATATTTCACAACTACAAGTTTGAAATATTGATTAAGAGGGTTGTTGCATTCAACATACAAGCATGAATCATCCCAAGTAGCATAAGTCGTTTGCTCTAAACTATAGTAGCAACACAACCCGTCTCTCGTAGCATGACTCATCTCATACTTTGAACACAAACACGAAGAAAACAAATGTATGGAAAGCATTAAACAATCACAGAGAGTAAAATACTTTAAGAGATCAAAAGAACAACTATTATAAACTTCTAAATCATCCATACATTTATTCAAACCGTTTCATAATCAAAGCTTAAGAAAAATCCCTTTATATAGCTAGGGTTTCATCAAAACCCTAGAAAAGAATAGCCTGGCCACTCATGGAGGAGTGGGAAGAGGTGGAGGAAGAAGAAGCCACCATGGGAGACATTCTTTAAGCTTCAAGTCTTTTTGTTTCAAACCCTAGCCTCTCTCTCCTCCCTTTTCTCTGAAATATTTTCGAACCCTAGGTTAGCCTATTTTTCTTTTTATTATGAGCAGAACAAACTCAAAATTTTGTACATGCATCCCTAGATGGGCCGCTCAAGCGCCCAAGTAGGCCGCTCGAGCGATGTTGGGCCGCACGTGCAGTGGAGCTTGGCCCTACATGCGGTGAGGTGGCTGGCTCGGATTTTTCGCTTCTCGCACGGAGAATCTGCTTTCACGCCCTTTTTGATTGAATTTGTGTATTTCCTACCAAATCTGTACAAATGCACAAAACACATCATCTCCATCAAATAAACAAAATTGAAAGACTATAAATGTAACTTAAGCGACCTCAATGTGGTACCTTTCGGCCCACATCAATTTACTTTCTGTTTTATTATTTTTTCTTCTTCAAATTCTAATTTTGTTTTTGTAACAAAACAAGAATTTGTTGTTTAATTTTATTTTATATACTATTTTGATTTTTTGTTATCAAACAGTCTCTCTTTTCTTTAATTCTTTCTTTGAATACATTGAAAATTGTCCAACAAGTATGCCTATGTATACAATTAGTGGTTTTGTTAGATTAATTAATTTGGCATATGTGTAATTAAATTAAATTAAATAAATAAGAATTTATAGTTAATAGTAGATGATTTAATTAATTAATATGTAATTAAGTTAAAATTAAGTGTATAATAGAAGAGAGAAAGAGAATAGTATTTTTTTTGCACAAAGGTAAAATAGTCTTTTAATCTCTACAATCCAAAACTACAAGAGAGTAAAATACTTTTTATCCTTAATTTTTTTTCACAAATAATATAGGATACTCGAATAGCTCTCTTATAATTGTAATTCAAAATCAAGGGTAGGTTTATAACCACCATGACATTTGTTCGGAAAAGACTAATATATACATCATTTTTTGGTGCAAAAAAATATATAATTTTTTTTTTATTTACAAAAAATATAACTTTTTGTTTCACTTAAAAAGTATAAATTTCGTTACAAAAAATATAAAAATTAACTTTTAGGTACACATCATAACTTAACCATTTATAACTTTCATCACAAAAATCGTAACTTTCATCACAAAAAATGTTTAATCACAAAAAATCGTAACTTTTCTTACAATGTGCACATTTTAGCATTTCCCTATTTTTGTTTTGATACATTAAAAAAAAATTTATTGGAAAAATAAAGTTTTTTTTTTTTTTTTATTGATGTAAATAAGAGTGAAGACAGAGAATTGTTAATAAAATTTTTATTATGCTTAGATCGATAGTGCTTTAACCAAAATCTCATCAAACAACACAATGATCAAGCAATTATATTGAGGTTCTATGCCTTGAAGGTTTCAAGGATTTCCTTGGAGTAAAAATAATGATAAAACAAAGAAGAAAAAAGACAGAGAAGAAAAAGAAGATGATGACGTAAAATGATTGAATAAACAATCAAATTACAAATAAAATACATTAAGACTACTCCTATTTAAGTTTAAACTACTCCTACATAGATTAAATCTACTCCTAGGATAGAAAAGAAATAGAAATCAAGTCATGTATTGATTTGTTGGTGTCCTTTACAATAGAGCCATCAATGGCAATTTATACAAAGAAATGTAGGAAAAAAACTTCTATTACCATTATCTAACCAACCATATAACTTTCATCTTCTTATATTGTCACTTGTCTTCCATCCCTTGAATTTTCAAAACTTAACTCAATCTCTTTTAACTTCAAAGACTTTCCTATCTAATAATTGTGGGGGCATATTTTGTGAATGACAACACGTGGTCGAGGTGACGTCGACGTGTCAGCCAGAGTGCCACGTGGCTTGGACATGTGAGAGATGATCTCGGCTAGGCCGAAGTTATCTTTAGAGATACCGGAATCCGAGATGAGCGGATAAGGGACAAGAGTTCTAGAATGGGAGAAGACCTCAGTCGGGATAAAGATAAAGTTTTTAGAGAGTTTATCTCTATCTAGCTGGGAGTCCAAGATGAGCATTGAGCCAGAGTCCATTGAAACTAGGTTTCTACATGGATTAGGTTAGTGCTGGCTATAAAAGTAAGGCACCCTTGTGGGTTGAAGGTATGCTTTTTGTATTTTGGCTAGTGAGTTAAGCACTATTTGCTATCTTTGAGAGATAATTGAGTACTGACTTGATCGTCGGAGTGCCCCCGGGTAGACGTACCACCGCCGGAGTCTTATCTTTCTGTGACAGGTTGTTCGGGCGTGATCTATTCTGCCCGTGCTCTCCTGTTGAGTTCCTATTTGGCAGTGTGGTCGGAAATCAGCACCTATAATTTGGCGCCGTCTATGGGAACGTAAGGAGAATAGATGGCCAACGACAGGCAGAAAGAAAAGATTGGGGGCAACATCCCTAGTGGGAATGGTAAAAACGCTGATCCTAACGTTGAGGAGGACAACTGTAATGAAGAACCTTGGGATAAGAATCCTGGAGAAAAAGACGTTGGCCAAGAGGGAGACGCACCGAAGAAAGCATGTCAAGGCGGGTATTACAACGAAAGTGACCTCCATGTATGGAAAAATAGATGCCTAAGGAGGGACGGCGAGATGAAGGGAATGGCAAACAAGTTGGTAGACCTACAATCGGTTGTCAACTTCATGATGCAGAACAACTTCATGCAGCCACCGTTTCCATTGGAAGACACGTCGATTCCAGCGGCCAAGAATCATGCCCAGAAAAAGGGACATAAAGCAATCCCTGTAGTCCCTTAGCATGATAGGGAAAAGGAGCACTCGCATCAGCCTTCACAGGAGGTCGGGCGAGGAGAATCGATGAGAGGAAAGTCTCAGAAAATACCTCGTGCCAAGGAAACTTATGTCAAAGAACATCGGCATGTTCAAGGGAAGGAGCTTTGTTTTGACACAATGAATGAAGGGAGGTCCAAGAGGACTATTAACGACACTGGGAGTAGCACACCAAAAAGGCTGAAATCCGTTGACAGCTGAGCTCCTGGTCGGACTAAGGAGGATTTGAGGGACTATCTCCAGAAGAAGTGACAAGATGTCGAGGTCATATCCCTGGTCAAACCGAGAACGCCGTTCTCAGTAGAGTTGGATAAGTTTGAGGCCCCAAAAAGGTTTCACGTGTCAAAGTTCTAGCTATATGACGGTAAGTCCGATCCGAACTTCCACGTCGGCTTATATTTGAACTCGATGGCACTATATACCGAGAACGAACCGTTGCTCTGCAAAGTGTTCCCCTCATCCTTTGGAGAAATCGTATCAGATTGGTTTCACAAGTTGTCAAAAGGAACTGTGAAAAGTTGGGAAGTCCTGGCCGAGATGTTTGTGGCCAGGTTTGTTACAAACAAACTGCAGCTGTTGTGGGTAGACTCCCTGATGGCTCTGAGAATTGGTGAAGATGAAAGCCTTAGGGCTTATGCCAAAAGGTATTATGAGGTGTTTAACAGAATATCAGGGTGCAACCAAGAGTTGGCAGTCATATCTTTTAAGAATGGCCTGAACGATGACTGCCTGCTTCGAAAGTCACTAGAAAAGACACTGCCAAGAAGTATGGAGGAACTTATGGCCATAATCGAGAAATATGCGAGAGCAGAAGAAGACACACCAAGAACAAAGGCGTCAAAGCAAGAGAAGAGGAACGACTCGCCGAAGCGAAGCCGAGGTAATACAAATTTTAATGGACAAAAAATAGGACTGAAGGTTGCACAGGCAGTCACTACGGTGTTCCGGATCCCGGTTTACAAAGTCTTGGAAAAGATTTGGAATCAGCCTTACTATAGATCACAAGAGAAAATCCCTGGCAAATTTATGGGAAGCAGCCTTGGGAAGCACTGTGCCTATCACAATGAGGATGGGCATCTGACTCAGGGGTGTAAACCCCTAAAGACACATCTGGAAGATCTAGTAAGACAAGGTCACTTAAGGGACCTAGTAGATGAGGCTAGAACAAGGGAAGAGCAAGCAAGGCTGTCCCAGGCACTAGCAGCACCACCTCCACAAACACCGCAACCGCAGGCAGACGGACCTCGAGTGATCAATGTGATTCACTCAAATTCAATGAGAACGAGGTACGCAGGGACACTCAGAGGGTAAAGCACTTACAGCATGTGTATCAGGTCCAGCAGAAGAGGCCTAGGGCAGACAAGTATCGAGGACCAATGGTGTCCTTTATTGAAGTCGACCTAGACATGGTGCAGCATCCACACAACGATGCTCTAGTGATATCCCTCAAGATTGGAGAATACCAGGTAAGGCGCATTCTGATTGACCAAGGTAGCTCTCGTGACATCATGTATGTTAGATGTTACAAAAAGCTCGGCCTTCACCGAGATAATTTGGAGCAGTCCAACAGTCCAATGGTCGAGTTCAATGGAATGCCGACATGGCCCCTAAGAGCAATAAGTTTGGAGGTGCAGGCAGACACCAAGAAGTTAAGTACAGAGTTCACAGTAATTGACACCCCCTCTCCTTACAATGTTATCTTGGGGAGGCTATGGATACACGCAATGAGGGTTGTTCTCTCAACACTGCACCAGCTGTTGCGGTTTCCAACAGAGCATGGAATTAAGGAGATCAGAGGGGATCAGGTGTAGGCAAAGAATTGCTCCATGGCAGCAATGAAATCCACCAGCAACGTACGAGAAGCAGAAACAATAGAGATTGAGGACAAGGACATGGAGGTCCTAGATGACGTCGGCAAAGAGCCGGCCGACAAAAGCGAGGAAGCCTTGAAGAGAATTTTGGTCCAGCAAGGGAATGAAGAGCGCTTATTCCTTCTCAGCTCAGGCTTGGCCTAGAAGGAAGAAAGGGAGTTAAAAGCATTCTTGCGAGCAAACATAGAGGTGTTTGCCTGGACGCTCTACGAGATGCCTGGCATTGACCCCGAGGTTACATGCCACAGATTGAACGTAGACAGGTTGGCTAAACCAGTCATTCAGTGAGCAAGGAGGCCGACGTTGGTTCATGTGAAGGCAGTAGAGGGGGAAGTGGACAAATTGTTAGAGGCTAGAGCTATCTGAGAGGTAAACTATCCTACTTGGCTATCCAACATTGTGGTTGTGAAAAAGAAAAATGGGAAGTGGAAGGTTTACGTGGACTTCACTAGCCTGAATATGGCTTGTCCCAATGACAGTTTCTCACTCCCCAAGATCGATCAATTAGTGGATACCATTTCAAGGCATAGAAGGATGAGCTTCCTAGACGCTTACAAGGGGTACCATCAGATAGCAATGTACCCCGTGATGAGGAGAAGATTGCATTTATCACCCTAAAAGGGCTGTATTGCTATAAAGTGATGCCTTTCGGATTAAAAAATGCAGGAGCAACCTACCAGAGGTTAGTGGCCAAGATGTTCAGACATCTGATTGGTAAAATAGTGGAAGTATACATTGATGATATGGTCGTGAAGACCAGAGAACTTGAGAATCACCTGGCCAACTTGAAGGCAGTTTTTAATATCCTTAGAACATATCGGCTCTGATTTAATGCTTCGAAATGTGCTTTGGGAGTTGGATCTAGTAAGTTCCTAGGATACTTGGTTACCAGAAGGGGCATTGAAGCAAGTCTAGATCAAATCAAAGCCATCCTGGATTAAAAAGCCCAGCGTCGGCAAAACAAGTGCAGATGTTGACTGGAAGGGCCGCAGCCCTGAACAGATTCATAAGCAGAAGTTCAGATAAGTGCAAACCATTTTTTAGTCTATTGAAGAAGGCCACAGATTTTTTGTGGACAGAGAAATGCGAAGTCGCCTTGGCCGACTTGAAGAAGTACCTGACAACAGCTCCAGTTCTGTCAAATCCAGTTCCTGGAGAGGAGCTATTCTTATACTTGGTGGTTTCAAAGCATACAGTGAGTGCAGTGGTAATCAGAGAAGAGAATGGAGAACAAAGAGCAGTATACTATGTGAGTAAAACCCTAGTAGGTGCAGAGGCCAGGTATTTACCCTTGGAAAAATTGACATTGGCCTTAATGATGGCCTCCAAGAAATTGAACCATTATTTCCAAGCCCACAAGATTGTGGTATTAACTGAACACCGCTTGAAGTCCCTACTATAACAAGGAGATCTGACAGGTAGGGTAACCAGATGGGCAGTAGTACTGGGCTAATACGACTTGGAATTTAGGCCCAGAACAGCAACTAAGGGCTAGGTTTTGGCCAACTTTGTGACCTAGTTTACACCTGGAGCCATCCCACGTAGGGCTCCGATAAGCCGCGGCTTAGGGTGTCCAGGGGAACAAGAAGAGACCTAGCTGGAAATGAAAAACCCCACAGCAGAGCATAAGAAAGAAGAGAGACTAAAGCCCTGCGATATTTATATCGGTGACTCCTTCCACCTGTTTGTGGATGGGAGTTCAAACCGTCAAGGAGCGAGGGCAGGAGTAGTGCTAGCATCGCCAAATGGGCGGATGGTAGAACAATCTATTCGATTGGGGTTTAAGGCCTCAAATAATGAAGCAGAATATAAAGCACTGATCGCAGGATTGAAGTTGGCAGCAGCAATGGAAGCCGACGAGGTGGTAGTCTTCTGTGACTCCCAGCTTATTGTGAACCAGGCAACATGCGAGTATGCAGCCCGAGATGAAAGAATGATAGCATATGTAAAAAAGGTTGTCAGACTGTTAGCCTTATTTCAGGATTGCCGACTACAGCAAGTTAGCCGAGATGACAACAACCACGCCGATGCCTTGGCTAACCTAGCTAGTGTAATGAAATTAGGGGAGGCAAGGACAATAATGGTTGATTATTTGTCAGGCCCAAGTGTGGAACACTAATCACGGAGTATGAAGCAATGTGTGTGGAGATGGGTCCAAGTTGGATGGATGCAATAGCAATGTTCCTTAGAGATGGGAAGCTGCCAGATGATCGCAAAGAAGCACACAAGACTAGACTAAAGTCGGCTAGGTTTAGCCTAACAGCGGAAGGACATCTCTACAAAAGGTTTTTTACTGGTCCCCTTTTGAGATGTGTGCATTTCTCCCAGGTTGAAGACTTTTTGTATGAAATACATGAAGGAGTATGTGGAAGCCACGTTGGGGGCAGGTCACTTGCTCATAGGGCCATTACTCAGGAGTACTGGTGGTCCTACATGCAGAAGGATGCTGAAACCTATGTCAGAAAGTGCGAGAAGTGTCAAAGGTTCGCACCTTTGATACATCAACCAGCAGTAGATTTGAACCCAGTGTCCAGCCCTTGGCCATTTGCCCAGTAGGACATGGATCCTGTTGGACAACTACCCCACGCAACTGGACAAAGGAAGTTCTTGCTGGTAGCAACTGATTACTTCACAAAGTGAGTAGAAGCTGAACCCCTTGAGAAGGTTCAAGATATTGGTGTGAATAACATCATCACCAGGTTTGGGATCCCAAGGGCAGTAATAGCAGACAATGGTACACAGTTTGACAATAAGCTAATTAAAAGCTTCTGTGCAAAGTACAAAATCAAGAACTACTACTCTACTCCAAGTTTCCCTCAGAGCAATGGTCAGGCAGAAGCATCCAATAAGATTATCTTGGATGGGATCAAAAAAAGGCTAAGGCGGCAAAAGGGAAATGGGTAGAAGAATTGCCCAATGTACTTTGGACATATCGGACTACGTCGAGAAGATCAACCGAGGAATCCCCATTTGCCATGGCTTATGGCACTGAAGTAGTCATCCCACTAGAAGTTAGCATCCTAGGGATCAGAACCCAGAGAGTAGAGAATGGGACTAATGAGGCACTCTTGGCCCCAGATTTGGACCTGTTGGAAGAAAGAAGAGAGAGAGTAGTAATTCGGCTAGGGGCATACCAGCAACAACTTGCTAAGGCTTACAACAAGAAGGTTAACCCAAGAGAGTTCAGGGTTGGGAACCTTGTGCTGAGGAAAGTGGTCGGCAACAAAAAAGATCCTAAAGAGGGCAAGCTTGGCCCAAATTGGGAGGGGCCTTATAGAATTACCTCGGTCGCCGATAATGGGGCATATCGACTTGAAGACAGTGAGGGCAAAGAGTTGCCAAGACCCTAGAACACTAGCAACTTGAAATTTTTCTATCAATAGATTTTTTTTCAAAGTTTATGTCATTAACCAAAGTAATAATAAAATTTTAGCTTGATTTTGAAATTTATGTAATAAGACTAACTAGTCCTTGGCGATGTTTCTAAAGTGAAACATGACGAATAACTTAGACTTATTATATAGCAGAGTTGAATTATACTTGCATACAATAAAGTTGAACTAAGTTGGCGATGTTTCTAAGTGAAACATGACGAATAACTTAGACTTATTATATGACAGAGTTGAATTATACTTACATACAATAGAGTTGAACTAAATTGACGATATTTTTAAGTGAAACATGACGAATAATTAAGACTTATTATATAGCAGAGTTGAATTATACTTGCATTTAATAGAGTTGAACTAAGTTGGTGATGTTTCTAAAGTGAAACATGACGAATAACTTAGACTCATTATATGGCAGAGATGAAATTATACTTGCATATAATGGAGTAAAACTAAGTTGGATTAACCTGGACTGGCCATGTCGGCAGAATCAAACTCAGATTGGAACTAAGTGTATTTCAGTTAGATTAACAGAGAAACCAAGGTTGATAATCTCGGCTAGTCTTTGTTTGAATCTAACTTCGGCAAAAGACCTTAGGCACATGCTTAATGTGAACGTAAGTGAAACTTAGGTTCACATTAGGGGGCGGGGAGCTGGAGAATAACGAGTAAAAGTTTAAAGTGCTTGGGACTTGTTGAAATTTTATAGAAAAATTTACAAGCTAGAATTAGCTTAACACTTGTCGAAATTTCAGGAAAATTTACAGGTTGAAGATTAGCCAAGGTAATATCAAAAAATGTCTCCAAGATACATATTGGCCGAGATGGCCAACCAGGTTGCCAGGTTTGGAAAGGGTAAAAGAAAGAAGTCTTGATAGCATGTGAAAGTAAAAAGCAATACTGAATAACACTTGTAAAAATATTTTGATATTTTTTAGCTGAGATATTCCGATGGTTGGCCAAGGCAAATAGTCAAGGTTTATATCCGAGGTATTATACCCTAGAGTTATTATACAGTTAAAGGAATACTTTGAAGAAGTGCAAAAATATTCTAAGCATGGAAGCGTGAAAGGCATGAAAGAAAGCAGTAAAGCCTACAAACATTCAACACTTAGAAGAAAGGAGGAAACTTGCATTCAAAAAAGATTACTTGTTCTATTACAAAAGAGGCACATCGGCCAAGTATGAAGCTAAACATTGTTCAGACAAAACAAAATACAATTGAAAGAAGAAATAGTACAAAGAAAAGATGAAATATCCTAAGTACTAGGATTGGTCTGTGATTTATCAACCTCGGCTGGCGGTGTTGCATTCTTTTCAGTCGCTATCTCAGCGTCTATTTCTAGCAAAGTCTAATCCAGACTCCTTTCAGCGCACTGGACCTCGGCCTCAGAGGTGGTTGGTTTGGGAGAGAGGCCCTTGGAAACCATGTCATCCTCCTTATCTTGAGTCAAGTCTATTTGCTCATTGAGGGTGGGAGACTTGGCATCAGTGGCAGCCTCCTCCTCCATTTCATCAGCTTTACCATCCTCGGCATCATCTTCATCGGCTTCATCACCAGAGTCCTTGGGCTCTGGAGGGAAAGGCACTTGAAGCTGACTGATGTCTCGGAGGTCGGAATCCATTGGAACAGATAACTTATTAAGTGCCGACGTCCAACCAAAGTAATAACCTCGGTTACAAGCTAGGTTGACTTGCCCTTTGTATTGATCTCGGACGGCGGCTTACCATTTTTCAAAAGCCTTCTCATCAGTCACCTTGACCTCGGCTTCCTTTGAGTCAAGGGCCTTTTGAAGCTTGGCCTCTAAATCGGCTGCTTTGGCCTTGGCAGCCTCAAGATCAGCTCTGACGACCTCGGCTTCAGCATCTGCCCTTTCTGGTTTTTTCTCGGCCAAATCTTGAGCACCTTTGGAAGCCTTGGCTTGATCCAGCAAGGCTCGATTCTTGGCCTCGGCTTGATTGAGTGAGAAGAGGAGCTTGGCAGCTTCTTTTGTTTTCTTTGCCAACTCCTTCCTTGTCATTTTGATCTTGACAGCATAAGAGTGAGCATGTTGGATAGCCTGTAAAGAAGTAAAACAGATTAGTGAAATTTGACTAAGTATAAAAAGATTACAAAAAAGCAAGAAAGAGACTTACCAAGACCGAGTGCTGCATCATAAGGGCAAAGTTTTCATATTCATGTAGTTTGGTCATACGGTTCATGTCTTCTGGTAAAAGAACAACTGTTAACAGGGCTGCGCTGACTTCAAGATTCATTGCGCTGTCACCGGTTGTCAGGGGTCTGTCATTCACCATGACCTCAGGGGCCTAAGTCATATTACGAGCTAAGCTTTGGCTACCCTCAGGTTGGCCAGACCTTAACCTTTTGGGTGGTTAGAAATCAGGTGCATCGACCTCGGCTGGCCTCTTCTCGACGGCCGTTTGACTTTTCTCTACCTCGGCCAATTTTGAAATTGGCACAGTATCCTCAGAGTCAATTTGAGTCACTGTGGCCTTGGGCCTTGGCCTTCTTCAACCTTTTTGGCTTTGGCTTTGGCTTTGGCTTTGTTTGGGATAGAGAGGGCGAGGATTGCACCGTTACAAACCCGGGGATATTGGCAAGGAGATCCTTAACAGTAGTTGGTTTTCGGCCCATCTCTTCGGTAGTGGCGGCTACAGTGACTTTGGTACCAAAGCGGATTGCTGGAAGTGCAGTAAGTGCGTTTGTTGGATCATAAACCGACGCATTAGTGTTTTAGTGTTTACGGCTAAGAGTTCTGCTTGCAGGAGTAAAGAGTGGAGCTCAACGTCGGCGTTGGCATTGGGCTGGGAGAATTATTTGGGGAGCAGATGTTGATGGCTACTCAACTGGATCAGAAGTTGAGGCTTGATCTGGCCTTGGCGATGAAGCAGCATGGAGAGATGTTGCAAAAGGTGGAGATTTGCTCTTTCGGGAGACGTCGGGCAGGGCCGACTTGTAAGTTGGAATATAGTTTAGTAAAAGAAGCGTCTTGCGCTTCTACACAGGGAGATCTAATAGCCTCTTTAGATCTTGGCTTGAAACAAATGATTGCCGAAATCCCTTTGTCGGCTGGGGAAGAGCTGCAAAAAATAATAAGAATGCAAAAGTATTTAGATGAAGATATATCGAATTGACAAGTCCTAAACAGAAATGTGATTAGAAGAGTGACTTAGTCCTTACCATCACCCTTTTTAAACACCGTTCGGCTCAGAGGATAGAGATGGAGGTCGTTATCAGGTAAGAACTCCCAGTTGCCTGAGACGATGAAGTAATCATCTCCAGCACCCTTGTTGAAGTCTGGGAGGTCGGCTATTAGTTTGAAGGCGGTGGATCTGGGCTTGAGGTAGTATATGTAGCCTTTTTTAGATTTAAGGCCACACAGAGTGTAGCAGAATTGGATGTCGGCTAAGGTAATCCTAGCTTTTTCTCGGTGTGTTAGTTCAATTATGCCATTGATGACCCTATAAGAGTTTATGGCGAGTTGCATGGGGTTAAGTTTGTAGTAGTGAAGGATTTCTCGAAAAAGGGTATCAAGGGAAAACCAAAGTCCACATTCGATGAATGCAACAACGAGAAAAGACATGGAGTCTTCATCAGGCATGATGGAGTCCTCCTCCCCAGCCAACCTAAAGTGAACATCGGCTGGGATGGAGAACTCTCGACAGAAATTCTCTATTTTTTCTGGGGTGTCTACTCTCCACCTAAACATTCCCATGATCTCGGCTTGGGGTGGATTGGTGCACAGTTCAGGGGAGAAAATTTGGTATGGGTTTGAGATGATCTCGGCTAAACCCTAATCTGGCAGCTTCTAGGGTTTTTTCGGATCTAAGGGGGGTTTTGGTTCAGTTTTTGCTAAGAATACGATTTCTATCAAAACCCAAACCAAAATTTATGTGGAAACAATAAATCAAAGGCTAGAATCTGGAAGTCAGCAAGAAAAATAGAAAAGAACATGGTTTAGACTCAAGCAAATAAACAGAAAATCAAGAACACTGAGTAAGTGTGTGCAGATGTGCAAAGGCCAAGAACAATGACAAAGTTGTTAAAAGCTTCAAATTTATGAACACTACGAATCACAAACAATGTGCATAAAATAGAGGGGTATATTTGACAGCATACAGCAACAAGATTCATACAAATGGGCAACACAAGAGGCATAATGACGAACTTCGAAACATGAAACATATTCAAGAAATGATTCATAATCGAAGAAAAAACGGAATACAACTATGATAACGGGTCCAATGGTAACAGAATAGACATGTGGCAAAAAAGGAACCTATTCAGATCAGTAAAAGACTGAGGTTAAAGAGAAAGAAGTCAAGAACTTACTAAATGAGGCCAAGAACGTAGACGCTGGCTTGTTCGCCAGAATTGGATGAAAATAACGACTGCAACCAGGCAATGAAGAGTTCACCAGAAGAGATGAAGCACGGATGCGGAGCTTTGAAGAAACAGTAATGGCGGTTCGAGAATGGAAGTTTGGAGAGAGAGAATCTGTGAGATGAGAGAGATTGAACTTTTTGCAAAAGTGAAACGACGGAGAAAGCGAAATTGTTTTTGTTAAAAATTCGAAAGGACAGTTGTGGGGGCATATTTTGTGAATGACAGTACGTGGCCGAGGTAACGTCGACGTGTCAGCCAGAGTGCCATGTGGCTTGGACATGTAAGAGATGATCTTGGCTAGGCCGAGCTTATCTTTAGAGATATCGGAATCCGAGATGAGCGGATAAGGAACAAGAGTCCTAGAATGAGGGAGGACCTCAGTCGGGATAAAGATAAAACTCTTAGAGAGTTTATCTCTATCTGGCTGGGAGTCCAAGATGAGCATTGAGCCAGAGTCTATTGAAGCTAGGCTTCTACAGGGAATATGTTAGTGCTAGCTATAAAAGTAAGGCACCCTCGTGGGTCTAAGGTATGCTTTTTGTATTTTGGCTAGTGAGTTAAGCATTATTTGTTATCTTTGAGAGATAATTGAGTACTGACTTGATCGTCGAAGTGTTTTCGGGTGGACGAACCACCGCCGGAGTCTTATCTTTCTGTGATAGGTTGTTCGGGCGTGATATATTCTGCCCGTGCTCTCCTGCTGAGTTCCTGTTTGGCAGTGTGATCGAAAGTCAGTACCCACAATAATAATAATAATAATAATAATACTAATAATAATAATAATAAGTAATAGAAAATTTAAACTTAGTTATAACCCACATAAATTTTATTTATGATGCAAACAAGAATTTAGGAAGATTACATGAATAAAATAAGTGAGAATGCATCCATGATAAAAAAATAATAATAATAAAAAATAAGAATAAAAGAGAGACAAATCGCAACTAATTGGCATGCTCATATTTGGAGAAATTTCAGTTGAAGTTTCTAATAATAATTTTAAATCAATGGTAAATTTTATAAATTTTAATAATTAAAGTTTTTCATGAATATGTAATTATTTTATCAAAATTTTACTTATTTGTAATATTCCTACCATATTTATCAATCAAAACTACATTTTTATATTTATTTTCTTATTATAAATTTTTAAAAAAATTTACAATTCAAAATAAAAAATTATTTGTACAAATTTTTTAGAGAAAATTACAATTTAGTGTAAAGTTTCCAAAACAAATTACAAATTAGTAGTAAAACTGATCAACTTTAATTATTGAAGTAATAAACATTTTCATGATTTTGTATTTTTTTTTTTTAATCTTACCACTGATTTATAATTTTTTCAATTTTTTAAACTCACTGGTCTATTTGTGAAATCAAAAATGCTCCGTAACCCGAAAAACTGAGGCTCGAATGGCTCAAATGGTACGAAAAATATTATCTTACCGGTAAGAGAATAAAAAAAAGTCCTAAAACGACATCGTTTTGAGATTTCGAGCCATTCGAGCCTTTGATTTTTGCGAGCTCCGTAGCGGTGTTGTTGTGAAATATAGAGAAGAGAATTTGCATTGTCGTATCATATGTCCAAATTTGCATGACATTATGCAGATATAAAATGATATTGAAGTTCACTACTAAATTTATTTTTTAAATCTAATAATGTATAAATGATATAATTAGTTAATAATTAAAAAATATGAGAAATAATATTTATTATCTTTAATATTCTAATTAATTATCAAATCATTAAATTTAAAAAATAAATCTAATTTTTTCTCTTGAATAATATTACTCACGGACAAATTGACATGTGAGGCCAGCTTGGCATGATAAAGAAAGATCTTCTTTAGGATTGGACCACAATATGCCTATGTTTGGGAAATGGATTTTGGGAGTTTTTTTTGGTTAAAATAGTTACAAAAAATAAAATAAATTTTTTAGTCTAATAAAATAAAATATCACATTTAACTCATAATCATTACATTATTTTTTTCACAAAAAAATCAAAAAAGTCAAAAAAGCTAAAAGTCCTTGGGTTGTTTGGGATGACCTAAATAAATGCACTTTTTATCTTTTTACGAAAAGATATTCAGAAAAGTAGAGATGTGATGTGATAGAAAAAAGATAAAAAGATAAAAAGATGAATTATTTGTAACTTCTCAAACTTGACCTAAACTTTTTAACCTCACATTAAAATAATCAAAAAAATTAAAAAGTCAAAAAATTAAAAAACCAACCCACTTCTCAAGAGTGGTTATTTGTCGTTGTTGGTCTAAAAGCAATGCTCGCAAGTTACTTTTTGTTAACTTGTCTCTTAACATTTTGACAAAATATACTAAATTTCATAATTTTAATTAATAATAAGTGCACCATGTGGCCTTGTGCCAAAATCACCATATAATTTTTCCATTCTCAGGGATGAAGCGTGAAGATTAATAATAAATAAAAAAAAAAAAATACCATATACATAATCATAATCACAATCACACACACATATATGATAGATAAGGAGAAATTTTGCCATACACATTTTGAGATATGTCACAGTTATGACATTTATGGTTTTAGTTTCAAACTTATTGTGGTGTTATGATTTGATTATAACTTATTATGCTATTACTTACAACTCATTATATTAATATAATAGTTAATTATATCCTGTTGTAATTGTTATTTTGATTACATGATCGAAAAATATTTTTGATTATGTTATGTTTAGTCATGACTCGTTATATTTTTGTTAGTTATAACTAAAAGATATTTAGTTATTGTGGTTTTAGCAATAAACACCATAAATATTATATACAAACATATATATATATATATATTCAAACATCATGGAAGTAATTTTTAATAGGATTAAAAAAAATTGTGCAAAATAAAAATAGAATGCAAAATGAGAGAAGAATGAGATGTTTACTATTTTGTAAAGGGGGTCAATTTTATGATAAAATAAACTATCAACTGACTTTTTTGAGATCCAAGATGAACTTAAAAAATACGACATTTATATACTCTACATATATAAATTGTTGTGTAAAATAATAAGTATTTTCAAATATTTATATATATTTTTACTTGTACCTACACAAAAATTTCCTTTCATACATAAACACTAAAATTAAAAGTTACCATTTAACATATTAAGTGATAAATTCAATTTGAAAATATTGTATTACTGTGAATTGATTTTTTTTTTATTTTTTTATTTTACAATAATTATAAATATTGTATTTTCTAAACAATTCCCATTTGGGAGAGTTATAGACTAACAAGTCCTCATTTTAAATTTATACACGTGAAGGTCCTGTTTTTTGATAATATATTATGAAAGATCCCATTCTGTTATTATGGAATGGATTTTGTGACTAATATACCCTTTTATGTTGTGGCTAGAAATGTTTTTGGAAGGGATTGCTTGAATTCCATTGATTAGGTTGATTTGGTGTGGACAATATGGGAAGATCATGTATAAGCAGATTTTGTTTTTTTTTTTTGGAGGGTAAGGGAGAAGGTGTGCACGTTTGTTTGGTGGTGTATTCAATACACTGCTTCAGAGTTGTAGTCTGTGGTGTCGTGTTCTTAGATTGAGGCGAAGGTAATATTATTGCTTTTTTATTCATTTTGGTATTGGATTTAGTTTGGGGGAGTGAACGTTGACATGTGTTTGGGTTGTCAGCGGTGTGTAAACACGTGTATCACGATGCGACGTTTCACCCTACATTGTGAAGTAATGTACGTATAATGCAATATCGACGAATGTGAATTTTCATATTTAATCTACATTTTTTGTTCTATTTCGGTGCAGGAAATGGCGGACAACATCATGTTGTTGTGTTCGTACAGGGTCAAAACGTTTTGGTGCTGATTTCACGTTTAGGAGGTTGGTTGATAATATTTGCGAAAACGTGTATGAAAGACATAATGTTCCGACATCAGCAATGTTCAAGTCATGTCATGCAATCAGAGTCACAACACCACATCAAGTGACCATTCATAACGCCATCAAAAAAACACAAACAAAGTTGATTATAGTAATCAAAAATCCACACCATAACTGTAATGCAAACTTTGTAGTTCATCAGCACACAAAAAATGAATTACAATTTCAATGTTTCAAACATAAATCATAGACGCGTTGCGTCGAGCTCCCAAAAACTTAACATACACGACTTTATGATGATAGAAAAATCATCAAAGTTTACTTCAATTAAGATGCTAAACAAAACCCAGCGAAAACTAAGTTAACCACAAAAAATTAAAAAATAAAAGACATGACCCAAACACACAATGTTCCATATCAGCCCAGTGCACTGTTTCACGGAGTCGTCATTGGACTTGGAATGGGTAACGATTGTTGCAACCTCTACCGCCGAACCAAAATATCAGTAAATATCCAAACGTATCAAGCTCACCAAGCATAACAAAACTAACCACAACAATACATGGGTATGTTTCATGTCTCAGATTTTATGGGATTTGGGGGTTTCCTGATGTATATCAATCACGCCGAAACGATTCCATTCCAATGCAAAATGTGGGATTCGATTACGCCATATACACAGCACACAACGACTACAAAATGCACCACTGATTTAGGAAACAATAATTTCGCATACATACACCCACAACAAATGTATACCAATTTCGACAAAGTTCCGTTCAAAAACCCTAGATCGGCAGTCTGAATGCCAACAAAATTGTATTTTGATATGAAACCCTAGCCGCTGGACTCACCAAATCATGGTATCTAGCCAGGATTCTCAGTTTTGGAGGTTTACACTTTAGGTTTGGGGGCTCAACATTTTCAAGATGATCAAAAATGTGGGGCTTCAAAAAGTGACTTTGCAAAATGACGTGGGTCAACAAAAGGTGGGTCATTAAGGTGACGTGGTCACCCAACTAAACTACAAAACCCACAAAAGGCTATAGTACGCTTTTTCCAAACGTTACAAACACCTAAATCATGGAAACAAAATATTAAAAAACAAATACAACACAAAAGGATAAAAACGTGAATCTCCAAATAATGGGACCTTCGTGTCTACAAAATTAACTATGGGATTGATTTGATTACAATTCCATATTTTGGGATTTATGAGTCAATTCTCCAAAAATTTTTACAATTGACATATATCATAGTTAGTGAGTTTGACTTACAATTATTGAGACAAATTTTGAATATTAAAAAAAAATCTGACGTAATTAATTAAATGTAAAATTTGATACATAAAAAATTATTCTCTAGTATAGTTGACAATATACATTTGGTTCCTCTCATCAAGTATAATTTAAAAACCTAATTTTTTTATAAAAAAAAAAATATTAAAGATGAAAATAAGTTTAAAAAAAAACAAAACAAAACAAAACAAACCCCAAATAGCTAAATATTTGAGAGTCCCAATTTTTCACGAAGTTCTGGGGTCTGGGACAACCGTCTCTCCCGTCTACTCTCAGGCCTAATACAATGAGACATATATTCATGTAAAGTGTTGTGACAAATAATCAGTGTGTTTGGTTTGAGTTTTTTGAATTAAGTTTTTTAAAAAGTGAGTTTTTGATTTTCATGTTTTTTTTGTTTTTAATGAATATTTTTAACATTTTAAATATTTTTTTTACTTTTTTAGATGCACCTTACTTAGATGTCTCTAAAAAATAAAAATAAAAATTGAAAAAATATTTTAAAAAATTAATAAATACATAAAAATACAAAAAATTTACTGAATTCATGTATTTTTTTTTTATATTTTTGGTATTTAGTGAATTTTTAAAATATTTTTTTCACAAATTTTTTACTTTTTAGATATATTAATGTTAAGTATGTCTAAAAAAATTAAAAAAAATTGCTTCAAATATTAAAAAAATTCAATAAAAACAAAAAAAACACAGAAAATAAAAAAGTAAAATTTTTTGAAAAGTCTTTTTTAAAACTCTAACCAATCAATTTTTTTTACATAAAATTATGACTCCCTATAGTGTTCTCCTAATATCATTCTTGGTCATCCCGTGCATACACACACTTGATATTAATAAAAAAAAGGACACAGCTTCTCTCTAGTCCAAATCTGGACTGGACGGTGCTGTCCGGCCCTTGGGGGCCCACTACGGGTTGTGTTTCGATAATCTAAACCGTTCAATATGTAGAACTCGTCGAGTACTATATGGTTGTAAAAAATCACGTTGATCGGATATCAATAGCTATATGATCAAATCAGTTTTTTGTAAGCCATTTATTTTTCGCCGTCCATTTTTTTTCATAAAAAACTGATTTGATCATATAGCTATCGATATCCAATCAACGTGATTTTTTGCAGGCATATAGTACTCGACGTAGTTCTACACATTGAACGATTTAGATTATCGAAACACGACCTGTAGTGGGCCCCCAAGGGCCGGACAGCACCGTCCAGTCCAAATTTGGACTGGAGAGAAGCTGTGACCTAATAAAAAATAAGAAAAAATGATACCAACATTTTTGAACCAGTGATTGTAGTGTACATATATATGTGTGGCCACACATATACATCGACTCGGCCTGGACAGTCACAAAACTTGGTGGTCTGTTGTTGTGTCTTAATTCCATGGTTCGTGTGCTAATATGGACCACCAGTCGATTACAAAAGTGACTTCTTGTGGGGACTTCTGTTATTGAGGACCACTGCGCGGTGAGATGATTATGCACATAACAATTGCTGTTCAATTAAGCAGCATGAATAGGTGGGGTCAATTTCGTAACCCCACAAAGATTCTCTGTCTCAAATCTTATACCCCCACAAAGATTCTCTGTCTCAAATCTTATCGAACTACATGTATGTAGAAAAAAAAAGAAGAAAAATGTTATCAATACATGTAAAGGTGTAAATGACACTTATACCCTCACAGTTTTTCATTTACACTCTACTACAGATGCTCTTGCATCCCATGTATTTGTAATTTTTTTTTTCTTCTCTCACTTGTATTTAATTTTCCCATCTTTATATCCTTTGTTTCAAAATATATTATACTTGTTAGATCATATTTCAAGAATTTTAAATTTTGTACCTCAATAATTACTTGATTGGATTACATTTGTCTTAAAATAAATAAATAATAGATAAATTTTATGATTTAAAAATAATTTATCTGTTTTTTTTTTTTTTAATCAAATTAGTATCAATGTCTTATGAACTTTATTTTTTAGGAGTTTTCTTAAGTGTGCAATTGCACACCATGTGCCACTTACACAAAAAATGTAAGTGTAAGGTGTAAGTATAAGTATAAGGTGTAAGTGTAAGGTGTAAGGTATAAGTGGGTTGCATATGGTGTGCAACCTCAAAAAAGGTGTAAGTGTAAGGTTTAATTTTTCACAAAAGGTGTAAGTGTAAGGTGTAAGTGTAAGGTGTAAGGTGTAAGGTGTAAGTTGCACACCATAACCAAACCCTATTTTTTATATCAATCCCCTCTCCCCCTCCCCCCCCCCCCCCAAAAAAAAAAAATAAATAAATAAACTAATAATCAAGGCAAGTCTAAAATGGATCCATAGTGAGCCGAATTAGATCATCCAAAACTAGAGCAAAGCAACTCTGAAAGTAAATGTAAGTAAAGGCTGCTTAAGGGACTGGGCGACCTCGTAGTAAAGCTTCTCCAACTTGGAAGAGTGTGCTTAAGGAAGTTGACATCCTTGAAAAAGGGTCGAAAATGCTTCTTAACAATGGTAGAACGACCCGTTTTTGGACAGATGATTGGGCTAAGTGCGGTCCTTTACGTGGCTATATTGCAGGGCCCTTGTCCCTTACCGACTCCTCCTTGTGTGTGGGTGACTGTTGGGTTGATAACGACTGGGACTTTTCCTGTATCTCCTTTGTCCTGCCCCCCCGAAATCCTTACTTCTGTTAAAAGCACCTCCCCATCTTGGTTCAACTCTGGTGATGATATCTGTGTTTGGAAATATTCTACCGATGGCAACTTCCGTAGTAATTCTGCTTATCTTCTATCTAAGGAGTTCCGCAGCTCTCCTCCCATTTCCAATTGGAGTTGGGTGTGGGCTATTCTCGCTAACCTACGTATCCTTCACTTTGTTTGGTGTGTTCTTCATCAGAAACTTAACGTTAAATCCCATCTGTTCCATAGGAAAATTGTAGATGATAACCTCTGCCCAATCTGTAGGTGCATGCCTGAAACTATCGACCACATCCTTCGTGAATGTCCCTCTGCCATCCACTGTTGGTCTTGTGTTGGCATTCCTTCTGATGCCATCCCCTCATTCTCCCTTGATCTTCATGCCTGGTTCAAGCTAAACTGTCAGTCTCATATTTCCCACTCCTTTTCTGTCCGCTGGGCTATCTTATTTCCTGTTGTTTGTTGGGCCATTTGGTTGAACTGAAATTCTATTTGCTTTCAAACCAACCCAACTCCTTTTAGGACTTCTTTGGTGGTTGCCAAAGCTTTAGATTGGCAACATATTTTTGATTGAGGCAAACCCTGTAAAGATTCTATCCATCTCTCTATAGGTTGGAAACCACCTATCCATGAAACCTTCAAGCTCAACATTGATGGTGCAGCTAAGGGCTCTCCTGGTTTAGCCGGTGGAGGTGGGATTATTCGTGACTAGTTGGGCTGTTGGGTTGCATGTTTTGCTCGTAACATAAGAGTTGCCTCGGCTTTGGAGGCAGAATTTTGGGCTCTCAGAGATGGCTTGAAACTGGCAGTGGACTTAGGATTGTCCGAAATTTGTGTTGAGTCGGATGCCAAAACTGTGTCCAACCTAGTTCTGCAAGAACCTCCTTTATATTATCACTTCAGTAACATCATCTTTGACTGCAGGTACCTCATGAGTGAGCTTGGGATCGGAACGGTTAATCATATCTTTCGGGAAGCTAACAAGTGTGCAGACATTCTAGCAAATCAAGGCAGTATTGCCATTAAAGGATTTCATGTTTTCAATTCTGCTCCTTCCTTTTTATCCTATCAGTTGTATGACAATGCTAGAGGGGTTTTACACCCCAGAACTTTATTTGTTTAATTTTATATTAGTTCTTAGTTTACCAAAAAAAAAGAGTAAAGGCTCACTGTTGCACCATTTTGGAAACTTGTCAAAATTTTTGCAATTGGCCCATAATTTGCAATTTTTAGCCTCAAATTGGAAAATAATGAAATTCAGACAACAGTAAAACTTCATTGTGTTGGCTAAAATTTTTCTATCTTTGTAGATCGTAAAATTTCACTGTTTGATAGTGAGTACAGTGCAAATAAAAAATAAAAAAATAGTTTTATATTTGTCATAAATCTAATGAAAAAAATTTCAAAAATATAAATTTTATAAAAGAACAACAGAGATGTAAACGAAAGTACATTGAATTTTCAAGTTTTTTAAAATTCTAGAAATAGTCATTAAAGTAGTGCATTACTAAAGGGGGTATTCGGTTAACTAATAATTATTTTATTATTATTATTATTATTATTTTCATGTGTCTTGATACTAGGAGTTCAGATCCTTTGCTGCTTTTTCCTACAGGGCTTCTTGCAGTGTCCCAAAACGATGTCGTTTTGACGTAAAATTTCAAAAAAAAAAAAGAAACAAAAAACAGAACAGAACCGAACCAAAAAGGGAGAAAAATGGAGGCAGCGGCAGTGGTAGCCCACACTACTGTGACCCTCATAGCCGGCGACCTCCAGCGTCACTTCACCTATGGCACTACCACCTCCCTGCCATCGCCACCGCATTCTTATAACAATCCACTCCCATTCCTATATATATCTCTTTATATCTATACAAATCTACAATACATATATATATACAAATCACAGGCTAAAAAATCTGATAAAAATGTGAATGTATATCTTTGCAGAACAATAATTTTTGTATTATCACCAAAAAATCAAAACCTTGAATTCTCTCTCTCTCAGGTCTTAGGATTTCGCATGGGTAACGGGCGGCGACTAGGGAGTGAAAGCGGCCAAACCCTAGATTTAGATCAAGATGGTGGCTTGTCGTTGGTGGCAAGAGAGAGAGAGAAAGAAGGGAGCTCTCGATTATAGTGATGGTTGTTGGTGAGTAAGTTGTTTTAGAGAGAGAAAAGATGAGGAAGAAAAAGAAGAAGAAGGGAAGGTGGGCTGCGGCGGCGATGGCGGGGAGGTGGTGGCATCGTAGGTGAAGTGAGGCTGAAGGTCGTCGGCTAGTGTGGGCCGCCGCTGCCTTCTTTCTTCTTCTCCATCTCTGGTTCAGTTCTAATCTTTTTATTCTTTTTTTTTTTTATTGAAATTTTGCCCCAAAACGACGTCGTTTTGGGGTACCGTAGAAAGCCTCGCAAGAAAGGGCGGCAGAGAATCTGAAATCTTGATACTTAGGGATGGCAATTTGAAACCGACCCGACGGGGACCGGATCCCTCGACCCCGATTGGAACGGTTTTTTCCCGAAAAATACTCCTGACGGGCCGGGGATGGTATTTGAAGATAAATCCCCGACCATTTTCGGGCCGGGGACAGTGATATGTTCCACAGCCCCGGCCCCGTACCTGGTTTCCCGAAATGAAATGACCATTATACCCCTGTCTATATATATATATATATGTTTTCCCTATTTCTTTTCTCATTTTAGGGTTAGGGGGACACTAACTGAGACACTCTCTCTTCTCTCTCTCACTTTCTCTCTTCTCTGTGCAGTCGGCGTCGTCTCCATCCGTAGTCGGCGTCGTCTCCATCCGCAGTCGGCGCCATCTCTCTATCCGCGGCAGTACGTTGCTCCGTCGCCCCACAATCAGCGTCGTCTCTCCATCTGCGACAGTACGCAGCTCCATCGCCTCCTCCTCACCGTCGTCGCCTCCTCTAACACGACGGATATCGCCTCCCTCTCTCTCTATCTCTCTCTCTCTCACTGGTTTGATTTTTTATTTTTTACATTTGAGGTCAGATCTGTTAGATCTGTTGAAAATAATGTTGTTGTTATTGTTGATGATGTTGATGATGAATTCGTGAAGAAAATATGGAGCTGATTTAATTGTTGTTGTCGTTGTTGATGACATTCTCTCTGTTAGATCTGTTTAATTGTTGTTGTTGTTGTAGTTTGAAGAAATTATGGAGCTGATTTTTTTTTTTTTTTTCTTTTCGTCGGGGAATTTTTGGGGTCGGGGACACCCAATTCCCGTTAAGGGGCAGGGGCGGGGGCAGTGATGAGCTCCCCGTTGGGGTCGAGACCGGGGACGGGGGGAGTTTCCTTCATCGGGGATCGGGGGACGGGACGGAGAGGGTGATCCCCGGTGTAGCGACCCTAATTTTCTTAAGTCATTATTTTATTATTATTATGGTTATTGTTATCTTATTTTATTTTTGGCTTTATTAATTGGGTGGTTACATGAAATTTAATGTGATATTTAATGAATTGAATGTTGTAATTATTATTAATTGGGTGGTTGCATGAGATTTAATGAGATATTTAATGAATTTAATGTTGTAATTAACAAATTTAATGTATATATATTTAATCTTATAGATATAGTAACATAGAAGTATTCAACTAGGTTGAAGAGATCAAAAGAAAAGAGAAGAAAGAAAACAAAAACGAGAGAGAGAGAGAGAGAAATCAAAGAAGACAAAGAGAGGGACGGTGGCAAGGAAGAAAGAGGAGAGGGAAGAAAAGGAAAGATTAGGGTTTTGTTTTGGTGGCTCTATTAGTTTTCCAAATATTCTTTGATCTTCTATAAAATATTGTGAGTACAAAACCCACTTCTCTTGATTTATGTGTAATTCGTTGTTTTTACTTATTTATTTTTATTTATTTGAAGTTAGTTTGATTTTGTATTTATATAAAGATGATAGATTGATTTTAATTATTTTGATTAGTTGTGTTTGTAAGGTTTAGGGTTTTTAAATAATTGATTTATTTTAATGATTTTGTGTAGTTGTGTATGTAAGATTTAGGGTTGTTAGTTGATTGATTGATTTTAATTATTTTGATTAGTTGTGTATGCCATGTTTAAGGTTTTCATATGGATTTATTTTATGGTTGTAATCACACTCATGGCTATATGAAATTAAAATTAATTAGGAACCCATAGATAAATTCCTTATACTCCACCATGACTCCATGGATTGTTGTTTTATTTGAGTGATGGTGAGAAAGAGTGTATAGAAAAGTGAGGATTATGAGAGTTGTTTAATGCCTTATGCCCGGCATTGTTATATTTGTTTCATGATGTTGATGAGATGTTATTTATGTTGTTGCTCGTTCTCATGAGTAGACGAGTGTTTTGATTTACGCGCGTACGTATATGCTAACCATCCGGGGAGTGTGAGTCAAACTCGGGACGATATCCCCGTGCAAGTTTGGCTTCGGAGCGGTGTTAGGTATACGGGAGGCACATGGGATATATGTGTAGGCCAGAAGGGGAGAGCCGAAGTGGTGGAGTTAAGGTACAAAGAATTTAATTACGAGGTTATTGATATAATGTGAATTGTGTTGTTTTGTATATCCTGAAAAATAGTAAACGACCTCAGTAAATTATAAAATTAGAGCAGAGGCATGTATACATGATTCTAGACAACTTTTGTGTTTTAAGTTGTTATTAAAAAGATCGATTAGAACTTATAATCGGATGATCTTGATTATTGTAGTTTTGATTTATTTTGGCAATGCAGAGTTTAGAGGTTGTTTTTAGGAAATTTAATTCTGTACAACTTTCGTCCTTTGAGTTTTGGTCAATTCGAATTATTTAAGCATGAAACGGTGTCTTTTTATACTTCTTTAGCAAATTGCTTATGGTTAAATTATACTAACTTTATTTTGCAGGATGGTAGGTCTTACTAACTTTTCATGCAGGAATGACCCACCATATTTTTATTTCTATTTTGTCTATTTTATAATCAATTTATATTTCGTTGTGTACGGAAAAGAAACTAAATGCCACTGTATCTTGAGAAACTACCCATTTGTCTCGATGCGGTTGGAACTACTTGTCTTGTCCCGTAACAAGAATTAAATGTATTTTTGTTTGTGACTGGTGGACACGTGGGTGTCAATTCTTGTACTCATACCAGTATACCTGTATACTGACCCGTTTTGTCTCTTGGCAACTCGGGTGCGTTCTGTTTGAGCGTAGCCGAGCTTCCTTTGCAGGATTAGTAGAGGCTACGGTGGTGACGTGGAATTACTTTAGTTGTTGGACTTGTCATTTGGATTTCTTTTGTTTTCTTGAGCTTAGGGTTAATATTAGTTTATGTATTTATTATTTTGTTTTAATGACTTTAGTATTGGAATAATTTGGCATGGTTTATAACCGTATTTTATTTAAGTTGTTTGGACTATTTATTGTTACCTTGATGTTGAGGTATTGGTTAGTTATGAATTTATGGTGGATGGTTTGGTTTGCGTTTAGTTTTTTTGTTTCACCCTTAGAATTTGGATGATGGAATATTGATTGGGGTTAGTCCTAATATAATATTTAATTGTCCGAATTTTGAGGCGTGACAGTTTGGTATCAGAGCCCTAGGTTACCCTAGACTTGTGAGAGTTTAGGTGATCCTCGGATTATGGAAACGTGGGTTAGCTGGTTTAGTTTGGTGGCTGAGTTTATTCTAAGTAGTTATGAACGAATTGTTTTTGTGTGTTTAACTTGAAGGTGATGGCTGGAAGGTATCTTTAATCTTTTTCAAGAACCCATTAGAGTACTTTTTGATACTAGTGCCTCTCATTCTTTTATATCTAGACAGTTTGTAGAGAGAGAACGTATTGTAACTGCCTCCTTGTCTAGATCTATTCGTGTTGAGACCCTTTTAGGAGGGGCAGTTACTCTTTATCAGATGTGTAAAGATTTTGAGATTGACTTTGCGGGCAAAGTCTTGTATGCAGACCTAATTATGTTAGGGTTTGAGGGGTTTGTAATTATTTTGTGTATGGCTTGGCTACGAAAACACTTTGCGACTCTAGATTGTGCTGGAAGGACTATAAATATAGATATTCCTAGTATGCCACGGCTTGCCCACACTTCTAACGATGGAGAAGAGTCGGTGATGACGAGTTTTCTGTGCTCGGTAGAAATTCCTAAGCAGGATATTAGTGAGTGAGTTTGAGGATGTATTTCAGAGGATACCTGGACCTCCACCCCGACGGGTAGTAGAATTTCGCATTGACCTAGTACCAGGGACAACACCAATTTCTAAGGCGGCATCCAGAATGGCGCCTAAGGAGCTGGTGGAGATGAAAAAGCAGCTGGAAGAGATGCTTCAGAAAGGGTTCATTCATTCAAGTAACTCCTCGTGGGGAGCACCTGCGATATTTGTCTCCAAGAAAGATGGCACTCTCCGCATGTGCATAGATTACAGAGAGCTGAACAAGATGACTATCAAGAACAAGTATCCGCTACCTAGAATTGATGACTTGTTTGATCAGTTGAAAGGGGCAGCTATGTTCTCTCAGTTTGATCTCAGAGCGGGTTATCATCAGATGGGTGTGTCAGAGGAAAGTATACCGCTTACTGCTCTTCGGACTCGGTATGGGTTGTACGAATTTCCTGTAATGCCTTTTGGTTTGACGAATGCTCCTGCCTATTTCATGGACTT
This sequence comes from Camellia granthamiana, assembly GCA_036172215.1. Classification (NCBI taxonomy): domain Eukaryota; kingdom Viridiplantae; phylum Streptophyta; class Magnoliopsida; order Ericales; family Theaceae; genus Camellia; species Camellia granthamiana. The sequence goes on from CM069906.1 coordinate 102,754,728, forward strand.
GATGAATAGAATTTTTCAACCGTATCTAAATAAGTTTGTGATTATCTTCATAGATGATATCCTGGTGTATTCTAAGAATAATGAGGAACACAGAGAACACTTGAAAGTCGTGTTGCAAACTTTGAGGGAGCAACAGTTATACGCTAAGTTTAGTAAGTGTCACTTTTGGGAGAAAGAAGTTTGATTTTTGGGACATGTTGTGTTCAATCAGTGGATAGCGGTAGATCCTGAAAAAGGTTGTTGTGGTCAAAGAATGGAAGCAACCCACGAACCCTACAGAGGTGAGAAGTTTTTTAGGGCTAGCTGGTTATTACAGGAGATTTATAGAGAAGTTTTCCACTATTGCAGTACCCATGACCAAGTTGACCCGCAAGAATATGAAGTTCGTATGGACAGATGATTGTGAGAAAGCTTTCCAGGAGTTAAAGCAGCGGTTGACTACAGCACCGGTGTTAACTATACCGGTACAAGGGGAAAAGTTAGTAGTGTTTACTGATGCGAGTGGAACTGGGTTGGGATGTGTGTTGATGCAACATCAGAAGGTTATATCTTATGCTTCTCGACAATTAAAACCTCATAAGAGACGATATCCTACTCATGACTTAGAGTTGGCAGCAGTTGTTTTTGCGTTGAAAGTGTGGCGACACTACTTGTTTGGGGAACACTTTGAGTTGTACACAGATCACAAGAGTCTCACATATCTCTTTTCTCAAAAAGAGTTGAACATGAGGCAGCAGAGGTGGGTTGAATTCGTCAGTAGTTATGATTTCGAGATCCTTTATCACCTGGGGAAAGGAAATATGGTCGCTGATGCACTTAGTTGACAACATGGGGTTATAGCTTCTTTGATGATTCAGGAATGGAAGTCTTTGGAGTTAATTTCGACGCATGATGTTTAACCAATAGAGAATGCTGAGAAGGCACACATGGGTAGTTTGACTGTGCAGCCGACGTTACTAGGTAAAGTTCGTCAAATGCAGAATTTAGATGGGATTCTCGTCAGCAAGGTCGATGACCTGGTAGTGGATTTGATCGATGATTGTCCTACTAATTGGTCTGTGGACTCCGATGGGGGATTGCGATTCAAGAGCAGGTTATGCGTCCCTAACATTGTTGAATTGAGGAAAGAGATTATAGATGATGCCCATAGGTCCCGATATACCATTCACCCTGGTGGGACTAAGATGTATCATGACCTAAAGAGGACGTTTTGGTGGGAAGGTATGAAGAAAGACGTCGGAGAGTAGGTTTCTCGATGTTATGTGTGCCAACAGGTTAAGGCAGAACACCAACGACCGTTTGGACTTTTGCAGCCTCTTGAGATTCCTACATGGAAATGGGAGTACATCTCTATGGACTTCGTGGATGGATTGCCGCGGTCTAAGCGAGGAAATGAATCTATTTGGGTGATCGTGGATCGACTCACCAAGTCTGCTCATTTTATTCCTATCAATGTTCACCGAACTACGGATAAACTGGCTAGGCTGTATATTCGAAAGGTAGTGCGACTTCACGGTGCACCAGTTTCTATAGTTTCGGATCGTGATCCGTTGTTTGTGGCAGAGTTTTGGGAGAGTTTTCAGCATGCTTTGGGTGCTAGGTTAGACTTGAGTACGGCTTACCATCCTCAAACAGATGGGCAAACTGAACGAGTAAATCAGATCTTGGAAGATATGTTGAGAGCTTGTGTCCTCGATCTTGGTGGTAGTTGGGAAGAACACTTGCCATTGGTGGAGTTTGCTTATAATAATAGCTATCATTCCAGTATCGGGATGGCATCTTTTGAGGCTTTGTATGGGAGGCCATGTTGATCACCTGCTTATTGGATAGAGGTAGGAGATGCGCCGTTGTTAGGGCCAGAGTTGGTGAGAGAGACGACAGAGAAAGTAAACATTATTCGGGAACGTATTAAGACTGCACAGAGTCGTCAGAAGAGTTACGCTGATAGAAAACGTAAGGGGGTTAAGTTGAATGTTGGAGATTTTGCGTTTTTGAAGGTCTCGCCGATGAAGGGTATTATGCAGTTCGGAAAGAAGGGAAAGTTAGCACCTAGATTTGTGGGACCATATGAGATCATTGAGAGGATTGGTAATGTGGCTTATAAATTAGCTCTACCACCTGCTTTATCTATGATTCACAATGTGTTCCATGTATCTTTATTGCGAAAGTGTGTACAAGACCCTTCCCAAGTAGTATCACTAGAAGTGTTGGAGATTAGTGACGGTCTAACATATGTGGTGCGACCGGTTATTATTCTAGATCGGAATGTAAAGCAGTTGCGGCGCAAGAAAGTGAACTTGGTGAAAGTGCAATGGAGCGAGGATGAGAACGATATTACCTGGGAGTTAGAAGAGAAAGTTCGACGTATGCACCGGGAACTTTTTGCTTAAGTACTCTCTCCTATCGAATCTCGAGACGAGATTCTTTTAAGGTGTGTATATTGTAGCGACCCTAATTTTCTTAAGTCATTATTTTATTATTATTATGGTTATTGTTATCTTATTTTATTTTTGGCTTTATTAATTGGGTGGTTACATGAAATTTAATGTGATATTTAGCCTCCGTTTGGGAAGTGGGCTGGCTTTTTGGCTTTTTGGCTTTTTTGGCTATATGAGCCTGGGCTCAAAAACCTAGTTTGGGAAGGGCTTTTTGGCTTTTTTGGCTTTTTGGCTTTTTGGTGAGGTGTCATCCTGACAAATTACCAAACTGCCCTTTTTTTCTTTTGTTTTTTATTTTGATTTTTATTTTGGGTTTGGATTTCCCATATTTTGCTTAATTTTTTATTTATTTATTTATTTTAATTTTGGGTTTGGATGTGGCGTTTTTTGCTTAATTTTTTTTTTAAAATTTTTTTTTTTGTTTTTGATTTGGCCAATTTACGTTTTTTGTATTTTGTTTAAATTTTATTATTTTTTATTTTCTTATTTTCGGTTTTGTTCTTTAATTTTATTTTAAATTTTTGTACTTTAATTAGTTCTTATTCTTTAATTTTATTTTAAGTATTAAAATAATGTAAATACTGTAAATAATTTAATAAGAAAAAATTTAAAATAAATATTCAAAAAATTATTAATTTACGTTTCTACGTTTTTGCCGGTTTTTACGATTTTGTCGTTTTTTTTATAATAAATTTTTTTTATTTGTAATTTTTTTTATTAATTACTAATTTACGGTTTTGTCGTTTTTATCAATGGCCAATTTACGTTTTTTGTCGTTTTTATTAATTTAAAATGTTATTATATTTTTATTTGTAAATTATTTTAAAATGTTATTAATGTTATTAATTTACGTTTTTTTTATTTTAAATAATTTAATTTTAATTTAATTTTAAATATTTATTTTTGTTTTCATTTTTATTTGCGTTTTAATTTTGATATTTATTTTAATTTTATTTTAAGTATTTAAATAATGTAAATAATCTAAAAATTCTTTCAATTGTAAAAAATAAAAATAAATATTCAAAAAATTTAAAAATTTAAATAATTTAAATATTCAAAAAATTATTTTTAACAAAAAAATTTACATAATTTAAATATTCAAACAATTTAAATAGTTTAAAATGTTAATATTTTACATTTAAAAATAACTCTACACTGAAATCGTAACCAAACACATAAAATAAAACTCACGTAATAAATTATTTTTAAAACTCATAACCAAACACATAACTTGAACTCCATACTACTTTCACAACTCTACACTCAAATCATAACCAAACACATAACAAAAAAATTAAAATATTTAAAAAAATTTTACAAAATAGAGTTTGAATTTATTTTTATAAAATATTTTAACAAAAAATAAAAAAAATATTTTTTTTTTTAACTTTTTTTTTTTCTGAGAAAATGTGTTTTTTGGAAATTTTTTTTTTTTTTTTAGATGCTGCCGCATGCCCCTCTTTGATGAGGGGTAGTTTTGTGAATTGAACTTAGAGTTGGAACTTGCAAAGCAAGATTGTTGCTTTTGTCTTTTAGTGGGCTTTTGAGCCTTTTTTGTCATTATATGGCTCAAAGAGCCTTTGAGCCCTTCCCAAACATAGGCTTAATGAATTGAATGTTGTAATTATTAATTGGGTGGTTGCATGAGATTTAATGGGATATTTAATGAATTTAATGTTGTAATTAACAAATTTAATTGTGTATATATTTAATCTTATAGATATAGTAACATAGAAGTATTCAACTAGGTTGAAGAGATCAAAAGAAAAGAGAAGAAAGAAAACAAAAACGAGAGAGAGAGAGAGAGAGAGAGAGAGAGAGAGATGAGAGAGAGAGAGAGAAATCAAAGAAGACAAAGAGAGGGACGGTGGCAAGGAAGAAAAGAGGAGAGGGAAGAAAAGGAAAGATTAGGGTTTTGTTTTGGTGGCTCTATTAGTTTTCCAAATATTCTTTGATCTTCTATAAAATATTGTGAGTACAAAACCCACTTCTCTTGATTTATGTGTAATTCGTTGTTTTTACTTATTTATTTTTATTTATTTGAAGTTAGTTTGATTTTGTATTTATATAAAGATGATAGATTGATTTTAATTATTTTGATTAGTTGTGTTTGTAAGGTTTAGGGTTTTTAAATAATTGATTTATTTTAATGATTTTGTGTAGTTGTGTATGTAAGATTTAGGGTTGTTAGTTGATTGATTGATTTTAATTATTTTGATTAGTTGTGTATGCCATGTTTAAGGTTTTCATATGGATTTATTTTATGGTTGTAATCACACTCATGGTTATATAGAAATTAAAATTAATTAGGAACTCATAGATAAATTCTTATACTCCACCATGACTCCATGGATTGTTGTTTTATTTGAGTGATGGTGAGAAAGAGTGTATAGAAAAGTGAGGATTATGAGAGTTGTTTAATGCCTTATGCCCGGCAGTGTTATATTTGTTTCATGATGTTGATGAGATGTTATTTATATTGTTGCTCGTTCTCATGAGTAGACGAGTGCTTTGATTTACGCGCGTACGTATATGCTAACCATCCGGGAAGAAGTGTGAGTCAAAACTCGGGACGATATCCCCGTGCAAGTTTGGCTTCGGAGCGGTGTTAGGTATACGGGAGGCACATGGGATATATGTGTAGGCCAGAAGGGGAGAGCCGAAGTGGTGGAGTTAAGGTACAAAGAATTTAATTACGAGGTTATTGGTATAATGTGAATTGTGTTGTTTTGTATATCCTGAAAAATAGTAAACGACCTCAGTAAATTATAAAATTAGAGCAGAGGCATGTATACGTGATTCTAGACCAACTTTTGTGTTTTAAGTTGTTATTAAAAAGATCGATTAGAACTTATTAATTACGGATTGATCTTGATTATTGTAGTTTTGATTTATTTTGGCAATGTAGAGTTTAGAGGTTGTTTTTAGGAAATTTAATTCTGTACAAACTTTCGTCCTTTGAGTTTTGGTCAATTCGAATTATTTAAGCATGAAACGGTGTCTTTTTATACTTCTTTAGCAAATTGCTTATGGTTAAATTATACTAACTTTATTTTGCAGGATGGTAGGTCTTACTAACTTTTCATGCAGGGCTGACCCACCATATTTTTATTTCTATTTTGTCTATTTTATA